>CM072866.1:25107500-25335000 GCA_036937835.1 Pampus argenteus | reverse complement strand
TTACTTTGTATTACTTTGTATACTAGATAACCAGTTAGCTCAGCAAGTCTAAAAAAGTAATGTTGCCTAAACAGCTTTCTGCAAAGTGTGAAAATTGTCATTAATATCACTCATGTGACAGTGATATTTAACAATAATGAAGTAAAAAGTTTTAAAATGTAATCACTGAGACACTTAGTTATTTTTTCATAGTTACTACAACTTAACCATGACAAACACAATAACTGTTTTTTCTAAAAAAACATTTTTTCTTGAAAATCTTGGGGAGATAAAAACTGCCTTAATTAAAGAATCACTCATATATAACATAATATATAAGATTTGTTTAATTTATTCTTGATGTTTTGGTAATATTGTTGTTGTGACATTTATGCCAATAAAGAAAATCTAAAATTTAATTAATTAACATATCTTCATTTAATTAATTACACATTTAATTTACGTGCTTTAATGTTGAAGTGGACTGAAACCGGAAGCACACACGTTATATGTTTTTTTACGTAGCGTTAAATCAGAATCTACGTACGTACGTACGTCAGACATCCTGCGTAAATATCCACAACAAACATGGCGGACGGTAAGTTGATTGTTACCATTGATTCGCTTTTTTCACACTTTTTGTTGCATTCGTGTTTCTTCGCTGCGTTTTTGCGACTTAGTTTAAAACGGTCGAAGCCGGTTTGACGCGTAAATGCGTCTTATTTAACGGAAACAGTGATAGGACGGTGACGGAACGGCACTGTGATGCTAAGCTAACATGCTAACAGCTCACAACAGCGCGACAGGCTGAAGATTTTAGTTTTAAACAGAACAAACAAGAGACATAAATAGATGCTTTAGACGGTTTGTTTAGTTCATTTACAGATAAACATATTGATCAGATAGATCGATCGATAGATAGATAGATAGATGATTACTTTATTATTAAAACAAAAGCCGTATATGTGTTTTAGTAAAATCTTCATCTCTGTAGGTTTACAGACGTTTGGTTTGTCTGTAAAGATTATCTGTAAAGTTTGTAGTGATGATGGAAATATGCTCAATAATAATAATAATAAAGATGATCTAAATGCACTCGTCTATTTCCAGATCACACAGATGCAGATCAGTCGATGGAGGGACACACTGCAGTGAGTATGATACTGTCATTAAAGGACCAGTCCAACATTCACTGGAATCCTCCCAGAAGTACAGGACGAGCTTAGCTTAGCTTAGCATAAAGGCTGGAAGCAGAGGGCAACTGTTAGCCAAGCTCCACTGATTAAAGAAAACGGCTCCTTATGTGTGAAAAGCTGCTTTATGTGTTATTGATAGAAAATGAGTATAAGTTTGTCATTTCAGCCACATTCAATGCAGAAAATATTTGAATGTTCTCAGTTGTGCTTTTCTTCATCCAACATTTCAGTAATCTGAAACTCTTTAAAACATCTGATGAGAACACTTCAGTGTTTTATAAACCCAACGATTAATTAAAATATTCAGATCAATAATGATAATCGATTATAACAATAATTAGTTGCAGTCTGTGAACGTTTTAAAGAGACACACAAGCCTGAAACTGTGTTTCAGTTAGAGCTGCTAATGATAATCTTCATTATGATTCATCTGCAGATTATTGTGTTGATTAAATGTTTGGTCTGTAAAATATGAGTAAATATTGAAAAATGTTATGTTGTCTATCTAATGTCCGACCAACAGTCAGAAAAGCCCAAAATATTCAAATATTCATCAAATCATCAACAACGATAACAATAATTGATTATTCAGTTATTAAATACTTGGTTTTAATATGTTTTTAGTTCTGATTTTGTTGTGAACATGAATCCTCCTGCAGGTGTCTGAAAACCCTCACGCAGAGTATGGCCTGACGGAAAACATCCAGGTAACACACACGCGCACACACACACACACACACACACACACACACACGTTGGGTTTCCATACATTGACTTACATTAATTTCCAGGAGACTTATCCTTTGCCCCAATAAGGGAGGAGAGTCCCCACAACATGAGGAATACCTGGACCACACACACACACACACACAGTAAACACAGTGTGCTCTGCTGCTCCACAGAGGACAGTGGAGAATGAGAAGGCGGGTGCAGAGAAGATCTCCAAGCAGAAGGTGGACCTGCAGGCGCTGCCGACCCGGGCGTACCTGGACCAGACGGTGGTCCCGATCCTGCTGCAGGGCTTGTCAGTGCTTGCCAAGGAGAGGTCAGAAACCTGTTTATTTTATTTTATTAGATTGATTTTTCATTATTGAATAATCTTTTAACTCAGACACAAATTTACTGAAAGAATTAATGAGAAGTCACACATGAAGAATACACTGGACCTCATGCAGGAACGTATTTTTATCAGTGAGGTTTGTTCTTACACGTGTTCCTGAAGAGCTGAATGTTCCTGAGAAAATAATAAGATAAGAAATTATTACGCCCACAAACAGACGTTATTTCACTGTTTGAGTTTGATTCACAAAAATGTTCCCAGAGTGAAAACTTCAAGGCCTGTTTTCTGAAATCTTTAAACATGTAATGAGTTTTAATTCAAAAATATGAATATGATGATAATCCAATCAGTAGTGTGACAGAGATAAAGAGGGAATGCTTTGACATGACGTTAGAAAAAATGCCTTTCTTGAGCGAAACCCTTCGTGACTTTTATGCGAGGTGGTCATGTGACCATCAGAGAGCACCTGATATCATGATTAAACAGGCTTATGTTGGTTTAAACAGGCGTTCAGGACTTTGTGTTAAAAGATTAGAAAATACAAAGAGAAAAGAAAAAATACCACAAAAGTAAGTAATCATAAATAATAATAAAAATAGAAACTTGTAAATGTATTCAACAATGTGAAGAGGGATGTGCAAATGATCCCAGTATCACAGTCATCTGCCAAACTATATATGTCAATATATTAATGTATATTTTACATAGTCCTTGCCTGCTCACGTGTTGTATTTATTCTACATATTTACCTGAGTGCAGCCAGACAGCTGTCATTGTTACATGGATGTAGGTTTTCTTATCTTATGTCTGACTTGTTTAGTGCTGCTATGAAACATGAGGTTTCCTCAGGATAAATCAAGCATGTATATATGTACATTTGCAGTCTGCTGCACTTTGTTGATCAGATCATTTTTATTTTCTCTTTCAGACCTCCGAACCCCATCGAATATCTGGCAGCATTCCTGCTACGGAACAAATCCCAGTTTGATGAGAGAAATTAAGATGCTGCATCGAAACCTTTTCATACAGTAGAAACTTGTTTGTTGATTAACTGCGACACTGTTTTTTTTTAATAATCCAGAATAAACATGTTGATGTCAAAGACTTTCAGAAATCGGTTTGTGTTCGGTGCAGAGCTTGAGTCTAGATGTGCTTAGCTTAGCTTAGCATAAAGACTGGAGGTGGGGGTAAACTGCTAGCCTAGCTCTGTCCAAAGTTTAGAAATAAATCCACAAACAAGTTTTAATAGAACTTTAATTTCATCAGCTCGTTACATAACTTTTACTTTAGTGCACAGTACAACGAAATAAAACAACACATCTCTTCGACATGTTAAATCAAACACTAAGCCTGAATCTACAAAAGATATAAAGGACCCCCCCCCGTCAGTGTTTGGTGTTGATTCTCGGACCAGTGCAGAGGAACTGTTTGCTGTTTGGGAAACTAGCCTAGCTTAGCACAAAGAGTGGGAGCACTGTTAGCTAGCGTCATCAAAAGGTCTAGAAACGGAGACCAGGAGGTGTCGGCTCCCCTGAAGTCCTTAAAACTTACAATCAATTACAGAAAACACATTAAGTGTCTTTCAGCATCCACACTGAAATATCTAAACTGATTAAAAAGATTACCTGTAAATTATCCTTCAGTTTAATGCTTTTATTTTTTAAATGTTAAAATGTCCCGATTGTTTGTTTCCATCTACGGCTGTTGTGTGAATATTGGCAGATAAACAGCCGGTGGAGCTAATCGTCCAGGTGTGATTAAATCTTTGTTTAAGAAGACGCAACGAGACGATGTCATTCGTCACGCCACGCAGATCAGATGTTTTCAGCTCTTCAGTCACATGATTCACGTACATCACTGTTTACACAACTACCGTTACGCCTTTTGTGCTGTGAAAACTAACATTAATTAACCACCTGGTTGTCTCACATAAGCGGATTATTTCTATTAGTATTTCTCTGCTTTTATTCATAATGTGCAATATGTAGATTTATTCCATGTAGACGTGTTGTTTCACATGTGCAGCACAGTTTACACCTGTTTTAATTAAATTCAAAGAACCATTAAATCTTTACATTTTAAAGTCAAGGATTAAAAACAGGAATGTTTAGGGTATGTTTGACTGACAGCAGAAATTAAGGCAGATTGTTCCTTTAAACTATCTGTTGGCAGATGATTTGTACCTGAAACACACCTGAGCAGAAACAACCAGGTAACCAGCTGACATACCAGCTTCCTCTGTAGCTGGCGTGGGTCTCCTTGGACCGGTGGAAGTTAGGCGCAGGAAGTAGTGTTTGTGCGTGACATCGACAGACGGCGTCCTGCAGGTGATGAAGGTAAAAACAAGGTTGTGGAGGAGGCAGGTGAGATGGGCGGGGCTTTGTCTCAGATGTAAAATTGATGAGCAGCCAGGTTATCCATGAACGGCTGAACCAGGAAGTCTGTGGAGAAGTAGAAGACCAGACCGAAGGTGATGGAGATGGGCAGCGCCGGCAGGGCTTTCTTAAAGATGGCGAGCAGCAGCAGAGTCAGGCACAGACCCTGAAACAGCACAGGTAGAGGACAGGTGTGTCATTTTAGGAAACTTGATTTGGGAAAGTTGTTGTTTTTAAGTGTTCTTAGATTTTAGGAAGGAGGCCACCCTCGCTGCCTCCTCATGTGTCCATCATGGAGGACACAACTTTAGATAAAGCTACAACTTACGATGAGAATGGCGACAAAGCAGGCGAGGGTGGTGTTCCAGTCTCCACCAGTTGCTGCAGCTTTTCCAACCAGAACGCTGTAAAAGATAAAATCGCCGAGGCCCAGCTTCACTCCTCCTACACACACGACACACGAAACACAAAACACGCTTCCTGAGACGTGAACCGAAACCACATAAACGTCATCATCTGTCAGCTGGTTTGAACTCACTCTCCTCATCCAGCTCCTCTTCTGGAAACGACCGCGCCTGCTGGCTCTCAGGCTCCGCCCTCCCGCCGCTCTGCTCTGCCTCCTCATCTAAAAAACAAAATGGAAAAATCAACATCTGGACATTTTATAAAGTTAAATGAAGTAAAGAAATCAAATTGGACAATCAATAATTCGATTCCAATAATAATTTAATGAAAATTAAAACATTAAAAACATTTTTTTTAAAAAGCTTTCTTTCAGTGGCTAAAATAGAAACATAAAAATAATAAATTATAAAATGAAATATGATCATTTTAAACTACTAGTTATTATTTAATTCAGCATAACGTGTATTTGGTTTTAATTTTTGACATGAATGCAAAGTGAAAAAGTTGGTCATGTGACCCTCCAGCCTCCATAATGTGGACTAAATACCAGAGATCTTATTATCTAATATAAAACATCATAAAGCAGAGCAGCGCCGTGATGTTGGACCTGTTTCGTGTCCCGACTGCTGTCCGTCCGCCGGGCTCGCCATCCCCACCGTCCACATCATGGCAGCTGAACACACACAAACAATCCATTAAAACAGAGATCATACTCAGTTCAAGCATGACTGATGACATCACAGCTAGTTTGGAGCCAATCATGGTCCAGTATGCACCCATGTGATGTACAAACACTGAGCCTTTAGAAGAAGAAGAAGAAAACATATCAGACACAGACAGTGATTCGAAGCCGAGTATTTTCTATGTATCATATGTTTATATGGATCAACAATAATTGTGCTGGTTGTTTAAATAATAAAGCAGATCTGGAAACATGATGACATCGTTAAAAAAAGAAGAAAGACGAGCAGTCAGACCGTCAAACAAGAGAAAACTAAAAACAGTTTCCATTTGATGGTCCTTTATACTTCCACTACATTTATCTGACAGACCAACAATAAAATATTGATATGATATGATGACTTGTACTTGTAATGCAGTATTTCTACATTGTGGTATTTATTGTGGACTCACAGGAGTAAATGAGGGCTGGGAAGATGGGCTCGTTGCGTTCCTGAGCCGTCTCCACCAACATCCTCAGAGGACCTTTAGGACACAGGACGGCCACCAGGTCTGCAGCAACACAAACAAACAGAGCAAAGCATGATGGGAAGGCTGAAAGTCACAAACTCTAGGATCAGATGATGTGCTCATGGCATTTCTGATTATGCTAATGTGAAGAAAGAATTTGTTAAAATAAATTTCTCACCGTATACAGAGATGGCTCCCAGGATGACCCAGGCTGACCACTCGGGCAGGTACTTGATGAAGACGAGGGCCATGAGGGCGCTGATGAGGATCAGGTAGGCCTGCTGCAGCTGCAGGGGGCCCTTCCAGTGGATACAGACCATCCCCACCGCCCCGAAGTTCCAGATGATCACGCCCACTGTCGGGTAGTCCACCGCCAGGTTGTATGTCTTAAACACTTCGCTGGGAAACAGAGGAAGTTCAGGTATTTCATGTGGTATAAATAAAGCTTTTATATAAGATAAAGACACAGAGAGCCGAACTCACCCGAGATACATGAAGCTGAACCAGAAGAGCAGCATGAGGGAGGACAGGATGAGCCAGCCGTGGATAAACTGAACACAAACACATCAAACCAACATCACAGCAGACAGGAGACAGCGCCCCCCATCAGCAGGAGGTTCAACTGCAGCTACACACAAAGTCAACAGTGTGTTAACGTGTCTAAACTCCACATGTTCTCAGAATTACAACATGTTGTGGACTAATTCCCCAAATAACTGTAAATCGATTCACTTTTACTTTCTGGCTTCTCTACATCAACTGCAGCCGACACTCATGGGCCTCCAGGAAATTGCGCTTTTGGACCAACTGATGTGTTGTCATGGTAACTTATGTCACAGCAGTACAGTAGGAAGTCAGTACAGATGACCTTTCAATGGTCGTAGTCTTAAATAAGAAACCACATTATTTTCCGTTGCTTTGCTTCCCACAATTTTACCGATTGAGAAAAGAGGCTGCAAAGTTAAACATTTTTAATAATCACAAAAAAACTGATTGATAACTGAAAGTATTTAGATCTGTCCATCAAACTGGTGAAGGCCTCCTTGACCCTGTGAGGAGTCAGTCCTGACCTTGTAGCAGCGGTACTTGTAGAGGACGACCAGGAAGATGGTCATGACCACAATGACGCTGATCATGATGATGGTGTTGAGGACGGAGTTGAGGAGGCGGCGGCCGACAGACGAGGTGTTCTCGGTGAACGGTGTGTAGATCCTGCGGGGACAAACATCAGTTGTTAGCAGCGAGCAGAGGACGAGGACGTGAAGCAGGTGAACGTGGACCTACAGCTGCTGGTCCGTCTTCTCACTGTAGAAGCTGACCGACTTGATGGTGGCGACCACTACCGCCATGCAGAGGGTGACGGGGATGAACAGCATGATGACGTGTTTGGCTCCATACTTTAGAGTCAGCTCCTCCTCCTCTGTGTCCACCTCCTGATCTGATCCGCCCCCGACGCCACCCGCGGCAGCTGGATCCGCCCTCCTGCTCTGGAAATAAATCAGAACAACAAGACGACTTAATTTTGATAAAGACCAGTCTGAAATATTTCCATACAGCTGTTCATATGTTCAATTCATGCTCATCATTATATCAGTTTGAGCTTTCACAGCTTTATTAGCACAATGCCGTCTTCTTCTTCTCCAGTGGAAATCTAGTCGTGCGCGTCCATAACAGCATGTCAAAAACCTGGAGCACGTCTGTTAAACCTAAACTCGCTCATAAAGATATGAATACAAAAAGAGAAAACGTCATTCTGGATGAAATGTAAAAAGGTTAAATTCTGACCTTTACCCTTTTGGGCATGGTGTCGTTGGTGGGTTCGGGGTCGGCATCTGGTCTGTAGGACGGCACCACTGGATTCTCAGACACGACCAACGCCGTCCTTTCAGTGTAGAAGTCCTCATCGCTGTCCGAGGCGTTTTCCATGGCTGCTGCACACAGTGACCAGTTATTATCAGTTATGAGCTGCTGGTTTCCCTCCACACAGGAAGGAAACCAGCAGGAAAACCGCCCAACCTTTACAGACCAGCATTCTGCAGAGTTGACCACATTAAATTAAAGACTTTATAATACAGAATGTCATTTATCCCCTTTTCACAGTTTTAGTAGTAGTGACAATGAGGCCTACTATTATTTATTAATAGGACATATTCTGCTTTTTTCTGGGTTTTTTATGTATATACTGTTCTGATGTCGGATGGTTATGTAGAAATGCTGCCTGCTAGTCAGAAGCTTTGTTACAATGGGCGGGCTGACGGCTCTTTGTACATGCTCATAAACGGCTGTCCGTTCTGTAGCCTTGGTTGCTAAGATGGTTGCTAAGGTGGTTGCTAAGGCTGACATGAAGGTGGTCACTGAGCTTGTCAGGCTTTCAGATGTGATTCAGCTCCAACATGTACGAATGGATGTGGGAAGTTGACATTTAGAGTAAAGAAGCAGAAACAGAAGTGAAATCCTGCTACTATAGTTTGTTTACGAAGCTTCCTGAAGCTGACCAATCAGAGCAGAGCAGGCTCATCAGGAGGCGGGTCTTAAAGAGACAGGAGCTAAAACGTCCTGTTTCAGACAGAGGCTGAACTGAGGGGCTGCATAAAGGACCAGGATAAGATCAATAAGGAGGTTTTAACTGGAAACCATGCAGAGATATTCCAGTAGAGACACAATAGAAATACAGAGCTGGACATGTAGTATATAAATAGAAATACAGAGCTGGACATGTGCAGGATACGAGTCCTTCATCAGGATTAGTGCCTCGAAGTATAATGTGAAACTTCTAGAGACATTGTGTTAAATGTACACAGAAACTGTAGTTTATCAATACTACAGACTGCAGAGATGCTTCTTATTTATTGATTACATCAAATGTTTCCTTTCCAGACAATAACTGGTGAGTTGTATTAACATGACGTGTTGTGAATATTGATATTTTCTTACCATGTTTTATATTGTGTAAATTAAAATGTTTTTACGCCCCTAAAGACGTAAATGTGTCTTTGACCATGTTTACAAACATATTATTATTGATCTTTATCTATGTCCTTTAATATACACACATATAAATCCTGTTAAACTGTCGCATGAACTCAGTATATTATGACATAAACCATGTTTGGATCATTATCAATATAAATCAGACCAACTCAGTCTCAGTGCGTCTAACGAGCTTTAACAGTTAAAGGCTTTAAAATAAAGACTTTACCTTCACTTAAGACGCAGAAACAGACGAGAAGCTCTCACAGGACCAACCCGGAAGACGGCAGTCAGGTGACAACACACCACGTGACCGGGGAACGTCACGACGTCCCGTGGTGTTTCCGCCCCAATCCGTTTGACGTCATCAATGAGCGTATGAATGAAAACTGTAGAAACTAACAAGATGTAAAAATGAGCCCATGAACAAATGAAATAACATAAATCTATAAGATGTATTTAAGCTGTGAGTTTGTGAACACGTGTCTTCAACATACAGAACATACATGTACCTGAATAACTACATGTGAGTTTCAGTAAGGTCACAAATACAGAACCAGACGACCCATAATTAATAATTAATTATTATACTGATGTAATGAAACATGTTTACTGGACAGCAGCTGGCTGGCTGTCAAAGGTGTTATAATTACCAGATTGGATTCACTGTAGTGGCTCCAACAACGCTGATTTTTTGTCATGGCTATCTGCACTTTATCTGTTTTACTGTTATCTGCAAATTATAATGCCTTAATACCTCCATCTATTTATGCTGTCAGCCACACCAGTCACTTTACTGTCATACCTGCTGCTGATATGTGCCTGTTTACCTCCAGGCTTTGCACAAGTTAGTATAGTAGTAGTTGTTATAGTATAGTAGTAGTTGTTGTAGTATAGTAGTAGTTGTTATAGTATAGTAGTAGTTGTTATAGTATAGTAGTAGTTGTTGTAGTATAGTAGTAGTTGTTATAGTTGTTTTATTGTACAAATCATACTTGTTTATTTATGTGTGCACACTATGGGGTATCTTGTAATCTCATTATACGTATAATGACAATAAAGGCATTCTGGTCAAAAGCTGAAGGTCCTGCCCCTTTTTCAGAGCCACTAAATCAATAATATCAGGAAAACTGTATCTCAGTGTTATTGGTGATCAATTTCGGCAGACTGGTTAAATCATGACATTGTAAAAAAGTAAAAAAAAAAAAAAAAAAAGTATCGGTATCGGCGATACTCGTCCGGTATTTACTTGGTATCAGACCGATACCAAATTTCCCAGTATCGCCCACCTCTACTTTCTGAATCGGTGGCGTCGGTCTGGACGTTTCCGCGGTGTCCTGCCGTGACTCTCCGGTCCAGCAGGCGGCGCTGTGCTGACTGCTGGACTGTAAACACGAAGCAGAAGAAGTGGTGGGCGTGTGAAGCCACACCGGCGGCTCTTCGGTCAGAACCGAACCGGGATGCTGTGACATGGCAGCGGATGGGTGTCTGCGGGAGAAGCGGCAGAAGGAACACAAGTGGCTGCGCGGCTCCGCCGGATAGAGGCGGTTCCGATGGCCGTGTCGGTACCGGGAGGCTGGGTAAGCTGCTGCGGGCCGTGCTGTCCCTGTTCCGGTCGCTGCTCTGCTGGTTGTGGAGCCGCACCAGGACTGCGGTCACAGCCGAGCCCCGAGCCGCTGACGACGGGCAGCGGAGGACCGGCAGTGGGAGCCCGGAGCGAGGCGAGCGGGTCAGGAGGCACCACAGGCGGGCCTTCGACTTCATCTCTGCGGCGCTGAGGATCGACGAGGACGAGCGAGGTTGTTTTCATCCTTCCTGTGTCACATCAAACCCATTTTAACGTCGTGTGTGCGGCATCATTATGAAGCAGTCTGTATGTTGGTAGAGGTGAAGGCGCTCTCACCTGTTCAGGTATCTACAGACTTACCACGGTGCAGATAAAGTCATTTAATTAAAACATATTATTAGTAATTGTGTCTTTTATCAACAAAAATATCAGATATTTGTCATTAAACTTAATGATTAGAAAAAGTCCTGCAGCAGCTCTTTGTTGCTATTGATTGATTATTGATCAGTTGGAGCAGCAGTATGTAGGCCCAGTGAAATCATATAAATAATTATTTCCTAATGGTCCACATCAGTTGAAGCTGCAACCGTATCGTTTTATTATCAGCGCTTTCATCAATAATGTACAAATATTAGATTTTATTTTATAAGTTCATATATCACATTAAAATTTGACAAAGTTGACTGAACATTTCAAAGAGACAGACACATGCTTCTGTTGAATCAATAGTCCCGAACTGAGCAGCTGTTCCCCTTCAGCCAATCAATCAATCCATCCATCAATCAGATCTTTGCCTGTTTCCACTGAAACTGTCAATCCACATGTAAACTCTGAACTTTGATTTAAACAAATTAAGTATGTTTACTCTCAGCCATTTCTAAACTTTGAGCTGAACATTAACACCAAATAATATTAGACAATAATACATTAAAATAAATTCATATACATAAAAATCAAGTTCTATTTTCATGTGTGATGTAGATTATATCCATCTTTGCTGTCTGAACTGTTTCCTTCTCACTGACTGAAACCACATTTGGGGACATTTGGGAACATTTGGGGACATTTGGGGACATTTGGGGATGTTCTGCTCCGTCTGTGGCATCATTTTTGACGGGTGAGATTTGTGAATCTTCCACCTGAATCTTTGCTGAATGCTGCGATGACGTCAGGAACAACTTCTCCAAATCACAAGCATCTGTTAAATTTGGACAATTCATGTGAAAAAATTGTGGTAATTTTTAACTTTCAGATATTGTGGAGATTTCTTGAATTTGTGTTAATTATTGCATTAACAAAGTCAGTTTCCTGGAGGCAGTGAAGACAACCAGTCAGTTAGTTTCAGATGAATGATGTCAGGGAGAGCGGCGGGTTTCATTGGCTGATGTGTTGCCAGGTGACAAGCAGCAGGCGGTGGGCTTGTACCAACGAGGGATCAGCGAGCTGGAGGAAGGCGTCGCCATTCAGGTGTCAGGCAGCGGTAAGTCCACATGTACACAAATACACCAGGCATTTTATCATGTTCAGTATATATGAATTAAATATATATTGAATTTATTTATAGATCATAAAAAACAAAAATCCACCTGACATCAGCTGATCGTATCAAAGCACAGGTGCATCTGACTGACCGTTAGCCTTGACTGTCATACACGTCTATTATTGATAATATTGTACATATAATGCAGCTTCTGTTTTTCTCTGAGCTGAACTGGCAGAAGTCCTACACTTATAATAATAATAATAATAATAATAATAATAATTATTATTATTATTATTATTATTAATAATAAAAACCACACCAACCAGCTCCGGTTCATGTTTTTATTAGTTTTTATGCTCATCATTCCCTTTGAAAAGATGAATAATAAATAAATTTCATCTGTTTCGTCTCCAGGAGAGAAATATGAGCATGACAGACGGCTGCAGAACAAGATGACCACCAACCTGAAGATGACTAAAGAGCGACTGCAGTCTCTCGGTAGCTTTGTGGTGCTTTCTGATGTTTCTCTCATCAGTCTTTATGATGCTGTCTGTTTCTTTTGCATCTTGTCTTTATGCCCGTTATATTGTGTTGAATATCTGTTTAAATATTTTGACTTTCTTAACTTTGTTCTTGTTTTAGTCAAGATGCTCTCAGGGTCCGAAGCTCAGACTGACTCCACCTACCGATCCACGCACCTGCGCTCAGGTACATCCTATTGGGTTGAATCCAGACCTGCAGACATCAGTTGTACCATAATGTGTTCACCTTCATCACATACTCCTTGAAAAATACTTGATTTTCAACATAATGTGATATATAATGTTTCTTCATTTCATCAGTTATATAAACCAGAAATCTTTTAATATTTGAAATGAGACCATCCATTACATGAACATCAATCAATCAATCGATCGATTGATACATGAACATGCTTAAAACATACAATCAAAGTTAATATGAGCATAACTAGGGGCTGGTCCAAGGCAGGCCTGAGCCAGCCCTAACTATAAGATTTATCAAAAAAGAAAGTTTTAAGCCTCCTCTACATCACAAAGTCTGAAAATGTTTCTTAAAGTCAAAGAGACACCTGTAAACCTTATGAATGCTCTGAATCTCATATATAGAAGCTTTAAATTTCATTATAAACTCACCTTATTCTTACTATGTGTGTGGTCAGTAGGTGGCGCTGTCACCAGAAAGAAAGACTATGTCCCGTCCAGCCGACCGAAGCTCCTCTCAAAGACGTCATGTTCTCCGTCGTCCTCGATAGGCCTCCAGCGCTCCTCCAACCTGAACGCCTCACAGCGCCCACTCACACACACACAGACTCATAGTGACAGTAAGGTGAGTATATATAATGAAACTTAGAACATTAATATAGCAGCAAACAGCTATTTGTTCACGTTAGTGTGTGAACACTTGAGTCCCTCTCTGTCATTGTTTCTTGTGTCTGAAACACTATGTGATGCAGAAATAGAGCAGCACGTTTTTCAAATCAGTAAACTTTTTTTCTGAACTCAGCATCTCTACATGTATGATAGTCTTGGTGATAGGTGATCACCTGAACTAAAGCTCATTAAAGTAGGAAAAGTATTAAAACCACTGCTGTGTTCATCACTATCCTTTCCTCATTTTATGATATTAACCAAACAATAATTTCTGTCATTTCTCAAGCAAAAATATCAAAAAGTCTGAACTGGAGCACGTCTCTTGTTTACTTTTACGTTTTTGTACAAAATACAATGACAATAAAGATGATTCTGATTCTACTGCATTTGGTTGTTTATGACTCCTCTCATCTCGTTTTTCTACAAATTCAGCCCTGAAATAAACAAAACATGAGAACATAATGAACATGAAGGTCTGCATGTCCACTGACCTCATCTTTGAACGGCTCTCATTGGTCAAAAAAGTCACAACTGTAGTCAGTGAAGAAGAAGTGGAAAGTGTGTTCATGTGTTTGCTGATGATGTGGCGCTCTTCCTGCAGGGTCGATTAGGTCATCACAGCAGGAAACTCTGCTCCCTGACGTCAACACCATTGAAGACGGACACAAAGAACCTGAAGAACGTTGACGGGAAGCTGGCCAACCTCATCCTAAACGAGATTGTCGACAGGTGAGAGACACCGACCAATCAGACGGACTCGTATTTTTTGTCAGGTGTTTTGTCGGCTGCTCAAACAAATTTAAACTTAATTTAAAGAATTTCAGAAATTAAAAAATAAATACGACATACAACAAGTAAATGATATTTTCAATTTTCAGTCGGTCATCAGTAGGGTATTAACCCTATAATGCCAAATGTATCAAATTTGATACAAGCATTTTGAGACCTATTGCATCACCTTAATGTAAAAACTTCACTCAAAAGCCTCTTGTATCCAAGCTGATACTTGTCTTCCAACCCCTGCTTTATATCATTATCATCACAACAGTTCAAACACAGTACAGTAAAGGTTCCAGATTCAAGAAATCAGAATTTTCTGTCCATTATTTCTGGGGTCAGGCATTACAGGGTTAATGGTGTGTGTGTGTGTGTGTGTGTGTGTGTGTTTCAGTGGCTCATCAGTACGGTTTGAAGATGTTGCTGGTCAGGATTTAGCAAAGCAGGCGCTGCAGGAGATCGTCATCCTGCCAGCGTTGCGGCCAGAGGTGAGCGGTGATGTAGAAGTAGAAATGTTACAGTTTACAGACGCTGGATGAAAATGAGTATTAAATAAAGTCAGTTTTCTATTGTAAATGTCTGGTTTCTTCTTCTGTGATTTCCTTCTTCTTTAGCTGTTCACAGGACTGCGTGCTCCATCCAGAGGACTTCTTCTGTTCGGCCCGCCCGGCAACGGCAAGACGATGCTGGTGAGTCTACAGAAGAAGCATTCACTGATATATTGATTTGATTTCAGGAAGATTTTTATTTAACTTAATTAATGAATAATCATTAAGCCAAACATGTTAAACTGAAGTAAGAATCCATTCTAGCTGCAGCGTCTTTCAAACACACAACAGTTTGTTGTTGGTTTAAACAGCTGACTTAAAGAGAAATTTATCACAATGCTGCAAAATCAAACATTTTTAGCCACAATAATTACTAAAACCAGAGGGGATGTTCGAAGGTTTTAAGCAGTGAAAGTGAGATTGCTTTCATGAACAGTTTTTATTGATCAGTTAACTTGATCCACAGTTGAAACCTGAATGAAATAAGTGTTAATAAGTGCCTTTAAAACAGTAGCAGTTCTCCTGGTTCTCCTGGTTCTCCTGGTTGGAGACAGTTCCACAGTTCTTCACAGTAATCAGACTCCATGATGTTGAGATCAGAACCGGCTGCTGCAGGACTCCTGGTTCTTCTGGCTCCATGTTTGTTGTCATGCTGCAGAATAACTTGAGGATAATCCGACGCCTCCCTGATGCTGCTGCATTATGGATCTAAACATCTAAAGTGCTGAAAACATCTGCACATTACTGTATGTGTATGAACATATGTACACATCTGTTTTGTTTTGTGATACTGGAATCGATTACATTCAGGGAACAAAATACTGCATGTCAGCATTTCTGATTCAAACTACCGTACCTACGGAGTGATTTCTTTAGTTGTGATGAAATCTTGGTTTATCAAATGTTGCAGGTAAATGAACTGGGTCAGTGTTCAGTGAGTGTTTCTGTTAGGAGACAGATGTTGACGCTGTATGACGTGTTTTGGTTGCATTTTGGAGGTAAAAATTGTGTTTTGAGTTTTATTTTTGTTCTTGAATCGTCTGCAGGCTAAAGCTGTAGCAGCCGAGTCGAACGCCACCTTCTTCAACATCAGCGCCGCCAGCTTAACCTCCAAATATGTAAGAAGCTCTGAGTCTTACCTGCTGCAAGCTGCACATGTTTGACCGTTCACTGAATAAATACTGAAGCAAAAATCACCAGTTAATAATGTGTCTATTTGCATGCAGGTGGGTGAAGGAGAGAAGCTGGTCCGAGCTCTGTTCTCTGTGGCCAGAGAGCTGCAGCCTTCCATCATCTTCATTGGTAACTCTTACTTTACATCACTGGGTCTCAAACTGTGGAGTCACTGCAGGGTTGTCACACCCAATCAAACTTAAGTTTATTCATGTGGAAATAAAGAAATTGGCTTCTCATATGTTAGTAGGTATAAAGATGGAGGTAGCGAGGTGTGACATCACTTGTTGGTTTAACTGGAGCCGGTTTAAAGTCTCTTTCTTTCCATCATGAGTCAGGACGCTAGTTTACTGGCTGACGTTAGCTACTTTAGCTAAACTGTGCTAACAGGGCAGGTACCGTGATCAGTAACATTAAAGTTAGTGAAATATTGTGACAACAGTCTGACTCAGTGTGACTCCTGGAGCCAACTGTCAATCACAGCTGTCAATCATCACCCACCTGACACAGACATCAAAGCTGCTAAAAGTCTTCAGATCTTATTAACGGAGCAATAATTTCCTAAATGTCCACCAGCTCACTGAGTTTAGAGATCAGTGTTTCTGCAGAGAAGCTGAGGTGTCGTAGTCGTTGCTGCTCGGTTGTAGGTTTACAAGATTTATTCAACAATATTGTGAATCAACTTTACAATCTTAAACTAAATGTTCTTGACATCTCAAAAATGCAAAGAAACCTCAGAGGTAGCAGGTTGATCTCATGAGCACTACTGGCCCTTTGTGTGTGTGTGTGTGTGTGTGTGTGTGTGTGTGTGTGTGTGTGTGTGTGTGTGTGTGTGTGTGTGTGTGTGTGTGTGTGTGTGTGTGTGTGTGTGTGTGTGTGTGTGTGTGTGTGTGTGTGTGTGTGTGTGTGTGTGTGCATGCGTCCAGATGAGGTGGACAGTCTGCTGTGTGAACGTAGGGAGGGTGAACACGACGCCAGCCGACGCCTCAAGACCGAATTTCTGATCGAGTTTGATGGGGTAACGTGACAGATTACTGTAACTTTTTCAGACTGAGGTTAAACTTGTGCACTTGTGAAGGAGTGTGTCTGTGTGTGTGTGTGTGTGTCTGTGTGTGTGCAGGTCCAGTCTGGAGGTGATGACCGGGTTTTGGTGATGGGAGCCACCAACAGGCCTCAGGAGCTGGACGAGGCTGTTCTCAGGTCAGATGAATATTTCCTTCTTTCTGAGCACTTTAAAGGACAAGTTCACAGTTTTTCAAGTCTGTCTTAGAACAATAAAAAGGTCTCAAAATGATCAGTGAACATGTGTTTGTTGCTGTAATCATCCTCCTGTTCATACTGACCATCAGATCCCTTCATAATACACTTACAATGGAAGTGATGGAGACTAAACCCACAAACATGGATTTAAAGTTCATGTGAAGCTAATCTGAAGCTTCAAATCCAGCAGATATGTTTCAACGTTACAGTGTTTTTAGAGCCAAAGTCCCTCTTTTTGTTCCTATACTTCCACCACAGCTCAACAGGGAAACACAAAGAGGGAATTTGATGCTAAACAGACTGTAAATGTGTCAGATATCCACTTGATATGACTAACTCACACTGATGAAGCCTCAGAGAAGCTTCACATCTACTTTAAATGACTGTGTGGACACACTGTGGATTTTAACCTCCATCACTGACACTGAAAGCACATTTGAAGCAGATCTTTGAACAGCCAGTATGAACAGGAGCAATGATTACAGTCACTGTTCATATGTTTAACACATGGAAACATGTGAACCTGAACCTGAAGACGTCTCGTATCTGACGGAGACACTGAGTGTGTCTGTGGTTGTGTTGCTTTATTTGTTTTTACTCACATGACTGTATTTAAATGAATATGAGACTTTGGAAACAGCAGTTGGGTCTTCAGTGACTGTTTGTCAGTATCTCCTGTTGTGTTGTTCAGCCTGTAGATGGCAGCACTTGTTTTCGTGTGTTTGTGTTGCAGACGTTTTTCTAAACGTGTTTACGTGGCTCTACCTGTGGAGCAGGTGAGTTCAAGCTTCAGCTCAACATATCGAACATATAAATCGCTCAGGGTTGTCTGCTGATCTGATTGCTTTTGTCGTCAGACTCGCTTCAAGCTGCTAAAGAACCTGTTGGGGAAACACGGACACCCGCTGACCCAGAGAGAGCTGAGCCAGCTGGCCAGGTCAGCAGTTATTCACCTGTTATTGATTTTCATTGTTACTGCTAATGTTATTTTACAGATAATGATGAGTTTCTGTGGCCTTCTCACTGTTACTATCACTAGACTGTCCCAGACTGGAGCCGGGGGTGAATCACACTCATAAAAACGTTCACCAGCTGTAATTACAAACAAACACATCAGAAAAATGAGCAATTGAACCGACATCAGTGTGACTAAAGTGGCCTGAAATGACAGAAACTACCTTTGATTTTTTTTTAGTTTGGCTTACGTCTCATCTGCTAACATAGAGTGGGCGGGGCTTACGACATATACTGCAGCGAGCCACCAGGGGGAGCTGTCATGTTTATATGCAGTCTGATCTGGACCAAACCAAACAAAGTGAAATTACCTGAACCCACCTCTCTGTTTCTGATCGGTGTAGATTGACGGAGGGCTACTCCGGAAGCGACCTCACCTCATTGGCTAAAGATGCGTCTCTGGGACCAATCAGGGGTAAGACGCTGCTTTCATATGTTTAAGTCAGTTGTGTTTAATTTTAATGTGAAGTCTGAAGTTACAAAACGCAGCAGTCGAGCCACATGTGACTGAAACAGGTTTTCAATTGGAGTCATTTTCTTACGGTGGCGCTTCAGCAGCTGAAGAAATGCTTCAGATGTAACTCTAATTAATCCCTCCTGTTTGAATTTGCAGCAGCTTTTCTCAAAAAATGTGATGCAGATGTTTTATGAGCTCGTTTTGGGATAAAAACTAGTGCAAGAGGCACCTTGAGAGTTCAACCTGTTGGGGAAACACGGTATATTATATATAGTATATTATACTACATGTACTATGATCCTCTGTTACACAGGCTAACATGCAAGCTTATAAGTATAGTTTCAGCAGAGAACAGTGCTGTGTGTGTGAGAGCATGATAATAAATAAAAGCATTATAGAGGTAAGAGGATATAGTTGTGTACATGTACAAGCATCTGTTGATTTGAACATTTCATGAGTTCAAAAGTTGCAATGATTTATATAATTTAATAATTTAGCAATATTCCTGAGATGTCTTGTGTTTCACATGAATTATTGCGATCGCAAAGTCACATTTCAACCTGGAGGGACTGAACAATAAATTCTAATTCTTTAAAGCTCAAACTGCTGCCTTTTAAACGTTTACAGTCCTTCACTGGCTCCCTGTCATAATACATAAAAATGACATTGTAAAAATGTTTTATAAAGTCAGAAATGAAACGTAACATCAGCTTCACTTTATTCCTCTGATGGAAAGAGAAGAAGATCCCTGATTTGATGCTCGATTACATGAAATGTGTTTGTGTCTTTTAACAGAGTTGCGTCCAGACCAGGTGAGAAACATGGAGGCCAGCGAGGTGAGTTCACTCCACGCCGATCGATCATGAATTAATTACTGATTATAATGATTTAAGAAACTTTATTGTCTGTCAGACATTAACGGACACAGAGTCAAAAACAAAGAGGTAGACCAACGTAACAACGGTAAACACATTGAAATGATCAGTCACTCCTCAATCTGAAGAAAAAACAGTTGTAGAAAGAAAGTTCAATTATGACTAATATGAAACTGTACATTCACCATCCTGGTTCATGTGCATTTCATTATTTCATCATTGACAGTTGGTCTGTCAACCACAGAGCACTTCAGTGAATCTTGTGTTTTCTTCACAGGTCCGAAACATTTGTTTCAGCGACTTTGTGGAGTCGCTGAAAAAGATCAAGAGGAGTGTTGGTCCGCAGACTCTGGAGCTTTACAGCCGCTGGAACAGCAGCTACGGAGACACTACCGCTGTATGACCTGAAGGACGTCTTCCACATACCTTGTTTTTAAGCAGTAGCAGCGTTTTATGTACCTCTGCACGAATGTTTCTACAAAATAAAGAATAACATCCTGTCATGTCCGTTGTTTCCTACTTGACTCTGAAATATGTTATGTAGCTCAAATCTTAGCTGAATATTTGAGAAAAACGGTCAATGTTTGGCTCCTGTGGTGTGAATATTGATGTTTTCAGCTCTTTAATGAATAAATGATGACATACATGTGTCATGTATGTCATCATTTATTCACTCAGTGTGTTTTTTTTATCCACACTGTTGTTACACCTGGAAACTTTTTACACTCATTCCTGTATTTTGTGTGTTTCCATTCAGGTCTTTTTATGTTTATTATTTTTATGTGTATAAAACAGGTGGATGTAAGTACAGTTAATGAAAACACAAAAAACTGTCAACAAAAGTTGGCAGCAAATCTTACAGTTGAAAAAGCTATAAAATAATAGTTAATTTTATAGTAAGTAAATATTTTAGTTATTGTTTATTTATTATTCAATAACATTGGACCAATACAACAATATAAAATACTTCTATATTAATGTTATATTTTATAAACTTTTCCTTTGTGTCAAGTCTGCATCTGAAAACTAAAGCTGTCAGATAAATGTAGTGGAGAGGAAGTATAAAGTAGCATCTGATGGAAATGCTACAAAAGTAGAAGTACTTCAAAGTTGTACATCCAACCAGTCATACCGCTTTGTATGTATTATTATTCATGTGTGATGAGGATGAATGGTATCAAGTAATTCTGCTTAAACCTGAGGTGCTTTTAACTAACTAAGTAATAAACTTTGAACTGTGTACAACCTATTTTAAAAACAACTGGAGCTGCAAGTAATTGGTTTTAACAGCGAGAGCAATAACATTTTTGACAGGATGCTCAGTCCTCTTCTGGGCCTTCGACCAATCACTGCATTCTGTGAGACGCCGGGTAAGAATATCTGGTACAGATTCATAATGATTCTCTTCACACCTGACCTCTACCTGACCTCTACCTGATTCTACCTGATTCTACCTGACCTCTACCTGACTTCTACCTGACTTCTACCTGACCTCTCCCTGACTTCTACCTGACCTCTACCTGACTTCTACCTGACCTCTCCCTGACTTCTACTTGACTTCTACCTGACTTCTACCTGACTTCTACCTGACCTCTCCCTGACTTCTACCTGACCTCTAGCAGATTCTACCTGACTTCTACCTGACTTCTACCTGACCTCTCCCTGACCTCTACCTGATTCTACCTGACCTCTACCTGACTTCTACCTGACTTCTACCAGATTCTACCTGACCTCTCCCTGACCTCTACCTGATTCTACCTGACTTCTACCTGACCTCTACCTGACTTCTACCAGATTCTACCTGACTTCTACCTGACCTCTACCTGATTCTACTTGACTTCTACCTGATTCTACCTGACCTCTACCTGATTCTACCTGACCTCTGCCTGACTTCTACCTGACTTCTACCTGACTTCTACCTGACCTCTACCTGACTTCTACCTGACCTCTACCAGATTCTACCTGACTTCTACCAGATTCTACCTGACTTCTACCTGACCTCTACCTGATTCTACCTGACTTCTACCTGATTCTACCTGACTTCTACCAGATTCTACCTGACCTCTCCCTGACTTCTACCTGACTTCTACCTGATTCTACCTGACCTCTCCCTGACCTCTACCTGATTCTACCTGACTTCTACCTGATTCTACCTGACTTCTACCAGATTCTACCTGACCTCTCCCTGACCTCTACCTGACTTCTACCTGACTTCTACCTGACTTCTACCTGACCTCTACCTGACTTCTACCTGACCTCTCCCTGACCTCTACCTGACCTCTCCCTGAGCCCCACCTAACTCTACCATCTTGATAATCTCCCTGTCAGACCAGTCCAACCGTGTCTGATGAAGACGTTTGTCAAACGGCTGAATGCAGAAATACAGGACAGATTATAGAAACCTGTTTAAACAACTATGTGTGTCGGTTGATTTGGCAGCAGTTCATAGTTTTGTTTTTGGTGCATGTGAAGAGTGATATTACTATTAAAGACAACCAAGCTGTGTCCACATAACATGTCCTTTACAGCATTTTTGAAAAAGTAGATAAAAATGTACACATAAGCTAATTCAACTCCATAACATGTTATAGCACTCAAATCAAACTCAAGGCAACAGCTACACGAAGTGTTGGGGAGTAGTTAACTACATGTAATTAGTAAACTAGTTTAAAGTAGTTTCCCCAACACTGCAAAGTGGCCAAGTGAAGGAATAGAAGTGTCACATAAAATATGGGCAGACTTGTAAATCAAACCAATAGCGGAGAGCTACCATGCAGGGTGCTGGTGCAACCATCAATAGCAATTTGCGGTTCAGTATCTTGCCCAAAGACGCTTTGACATGTCAACAGGTCAGCTTGGAGGCACCGACCTTCTAATTAGATGACTCCACAGCCGTCACCCAGTTACCTTTTAAAAGTGTTGAAAAAAATCGCCCCCTTTTCTACTGATTCAGTTAAACATCGTTTTTTGTGAACCTAATTGGACGCCAAGAATCTGAATCAAATGGAATTGTGAGGCTCCCAAAGATTAGGTTTTGGTGCTAAAAACCAAAACAAAGTAAATATTCAATGTTAATATACACAGATGTATAGAAATTACACCTGCTGCAATTTTCTATAAATGGTTATAGCATTTGTCATACTAAAACATGATACATACGTGACCCCTCTAATCCCAGTGTGCAGTGTTTAAATTAACTGCTGGAAAGTGACGTGCATCTGAAAGCTATATGCTAACATATGCTAATAGACGTCTTATTTCGCTCTTGCTGGCTTTGAAGTTAAGTGCAGGAATGGAGACTTTTTGCCGAGACTCTCGCCCTGTAGTCTTAATGAGCCACATTTATAATGAGCAACAGTGAACACAATGTAAACAGCATGCTGATGTTTAATTCAGTCCAATTGCTCAATAATGACAATCAATTGGAAAAATGGAAAAAGGAGGACAGCAAAAGAAGCAGCACAAATGGCTGCAGCTTTAAAGAACGTCTGATATCTCCTTTAACGCACCACTCACGAAGAATCAGCGGTACCCAGTAATCAGGCTAATTTGATTCATCGTTTTGACCTCCCACACGTCTCAGTGGAATCACGTGTTTCTTTAAATCAAGTTTCTGATCATACAAGTTGGAAGAAGTAGCACAGAAGTTTGGAGTAATAGTAGTAGCATGAACCGTAGCAGAAACAGTAATGAGAGTAAGCATCAGCTGTCCACTGAGCAAGAGTTGAATAAGACATGATCACACAAGTACAACTTATGTATGTATTGTATGTATGTTAGCTTAGCTATGTCAGTAACTGGTAACCCAGTGCATGTAATGACAGACATGATGCTAGATTAGTTGTATAGTTACTGGTAACCCAGTGCATGTAACAGTAGACGTTGTTGAAGTAACATTACTTTAGTTGTATAGTAACTTTAGCAAACTGGCGCACGCAACGGCAGGAGAGAGAGTTGATTGGTCTTTATAGGAATGAGGTGTGGTTGAGTTGTGGTCCTGCTCCTGAAACTCTCTGGTTAAGCTGCAGAGATAAGCAGTGGTGCTTCAGCGCACCCTACTGGTGATACATGGTTATGACACAGCTGACAGTGACTGACTTTGACCCTTCTCAACTCTCCTCAGAGAAAGTTGTCAGCTCTCTGTGGCTTCTTCACAGCTTTATTTCACATGAATGTCAGTGACTGAGTCATTTATGGTTTTCCAATGTTTCTGGTAGGTAATGTTTGGACTCTAAAGCAAGACCCAGCAACAGAGCAGGTAAGATAAAACTACAGTATCAGTACATAAGTACTGTGATCTTGATGTAGTTAAAGTACTGCAGTAACAGTACATAAGTATAGTGATCTAGATGTAGTTAAAGTACTGCAGTATCAGTACATAAGTACAGTGATCTAGATGTAGTTAAAGTACTGCAGTATCAGTACATAAGTATAGTGATCTTGATGTAGTTAAAGTACTGCAGTAACAGTACATAAGTACAGTGATCTAGATGTAGTTAAAGTACTGCAGTATCAGTACATAAGTACAGTGATCTAGATGTAGTTAAAGTACTGCAGTATCAGTACATAAGTATAGTGATCTTGATGTAGTTAAAGTACTGCAGTAACAGTACATAAGTACTGTGATCTTGATGTAGTTAAAGTACTGCAGTATCAGTAGTGACTGATATATTATTATATATGACATCATTAGATTATTAATACTGAAGCATCAGTGTTAGAGCAGCATGTTACTGTTGTAGCTGCTGGAGGTGGAGCTAGTTTCAACTACTTTATATACAGTTAGATAGTTTAGTCCAGTGGTTCCCAACCTAGGGGTCGGGGCCCTCCAAAGGGTCACCAGATAAATCTGAGGGGTCGTGAGATGATTAATGGGAGAGGAAAGAAGAAGAAACAAAGTTCTGATACACAAATCTGTTTTCAGCTTTTGGACTTTTTCTCTAATCTTTGATTTTTGCTGAAATATTGGATCATTTGAACATTTATTGAAATGAAACCATGTGAGAAGTTTAGAGGTAAAAATCACTATTTGGTGGAGCTGTTAACAACTCATAGACATCTGAAATGTGACCCGACTACACACTGCTGTTAGTAAGACGTCAACAGACTAAAAGGTTGAAACCACTGGTTTCATCTTTAACAATGTGTTGGATTTTAAAAGCTTCTTATATTATCCATTGAGTCAAATCTGCATCTGAACAGTAACTAAAGCTGTCAGATAAATGTAGTGGAGTAGAAAGTACTAGATTTACCTCTGACATGTAGAAAGTACTAGATGTACCTCTGACATGTAGAAAGTACTAGATTTACCTCTGACATGTAGAAAGTACTAGATTTACCTCTGACATGTAGAAAGTACTAGATTTACCTCTGACATGTAGAAAGTACTAGATGTACCTCTGATATGTAGAAAGTACTAGATTTACCTCTGACATGTAGAAAGTACTAGATGTACCTCTGACATGTAGTACAGGTACCTCACATTCAGTGCGTGAGTATTTTCTACTAGTACTGTGTCCATGTCTTTCTTCATCCACACTTCTCACTGTGTGTTTGTGGATCAGTAAATCTCTCTCTTCCTCCTCATCATCCAACCAACCCTCCATGTGCATGATCGCAGCCCCGCCCTGCTCACTTCCAGCCGGCATCACAGCGAACAGAGGCTCCGCAGGGGCGACGATGGCGGCAGCCGTAGATAGAGAAGGAACACGGGGGGCGGACATGGCGGCAGGGTCCGGTGTCGCCGGAGAACCGGACGGCCGCCTCCCGGTACCGATGAACCTGTTTGCGACCTGGGAGATTGACCGGTCCTCTCCGAGCTGCGTCCCCAGGTAAGAGGATCACTGTTCGGTCTGGACACGGTATATATACACGTGTGAGAGAGACCGGGTTCTTTGTTAAAGGACCAGTTCACATGTTTCCAGTGTGTTAAAGCATCAGTCAGGTGTCCATATGAACAGTGACTGTAATCATTGCTCCTGTTCATACTGGCTGTTCAAAGATCTGCTTCAAATGTGCTTTCAGTGTCAGTGATGGAGGTTAAAATCCACAGTGTGTCCACACAGTCATTTAAAGTAGATGTGAAGCTTCTCTGAGGCTTCATCAGTGTGAGTTAGTCATATCAAGTGGATATCTGACACATTTACAGTCTGTTTAGCATCAAATTCCCTCTTTGTGTTTCCCTGTTGAGCTGTGGTGGAAGTATAGGAACAAAAAGAGGGACTTTGGCTCTAAAAACACTGTAACGTTGAAACATATCTGCTGGATTTGAAGCTTCAGATTAGCTTCACATAAACTTTAAATCCATGTTTGTGATATTTGGTTCACACATTCATATACTGCCATCATCATTCTGTCCAATACTTTGGTTTATGAATAAATATCATCAAAAACAACACGGTTCCCATCAGGATCACCTGCAGTATAGTACTCATTTATATATTGTATAATGTATGCTGTCACTGTTCAAGCTCAAACCTTACAGAAGCTTCTTAGATGAACTACATGTCCCAGAATGCATAGAGAGACTTTGACCTGATTCCACTGACCCTGGATCACCATTTTAAGGGACTTAAGATCACAACCTATGACATCATCAGCACATTACAGCAGCCAATCAAATCTAGAAACATGTTGAAGATGAATGATTCAGTTAATGATTAGTTGTTTCTTTCTGATCACCTGTCACCTGTTGCTGGGCGGATTAGCAGGTACCATGAGAGGTTAACAAACTGGACCAGTCCCAGATAATCTTCTTAAATAGTCGTGTTGCCTCAGGAGGCAACAACATGTTGTTCCTCACAGTAAAGGTTCAGTTGTGTGTGTGTGTGTGTGTGCGTGTGTGTGTGCGTGCGTGTGTGCGTGCGTGCGTGTGTGTGTGTGTTGATGAAGTAATATGTCACCCAGTGCAGCAGTGTGTGAGTGTGTGTGTGTGTGTGTGTGTGTGTGTGTATGTGTGTGTTGATGAAGTAATATGTCACCCAGTGCAGCAGTGTGGCTCACTGACATGGTTTTAATAGTCTTTGAACAACATTTAGAGGAAGCAGATACGCCACAAACATGATCACACTCTAATATTTTGTTGGACCGCCTTTAGCTTTGATTACAACATGCATTCACTGTGGCTTTGTTTCAATAAGCTTCTGCAATGTCCCAAGATTTATTTCCATCCAGTGTTGCATTAATGTTTCATCAAGATCTTGCATCGATGATGGTAGAAACTCTGCAAACATCCCAAAGATTCTCAGTGTTGTTAAGCTCTGGACTCTGGTGTGAAAACGATGTCTCCTGCTGCCTGAAACTCTCGTTCACATTTTGATGAATCCTTGTCATCTTGGAATATGCCCGTGGTATCCGGGCAGAATAAATAACCTGGTCATTCAGTACATTCATGTAGTCAGCTGACCTCATTCTTTGAGCACATACTGTTGACCAACTGCAGCAACCCCAGATCACAGCACTGCCCCCACAGGCTTGTACAGTAGGCACTAGGCATGATGGGTACGTCACGTCATGGGCCTCTCTTCTTACTCTGATGCCTGGACTCATCAGATCACATGACCTTCTTCTATCGCTCCAAAGTCTTCATGCTCATTGCATCAGTTGGGTTTAAATAACTTGTTGCCAGCTGAAAGATAATTGCATGCACTAATTATCCAATAGGAGGCTTGTACCTATTTGCTTAGTTAAATCCATGTGGTGACTTTTTTTTTGGCCAGGCAGCGTCTATCAGGTTATAAGAGCAGTTAGCTATTCTCATAAGTTGAGTTTTTACTTCATAAATCTGAATGAATCTTTCATTTAATGTGACACAAAGTTTACATTAAACATTCAGAGTAACATCTATATCTGTCCACAGTGCAGAAAATCAGATGTCAGATCAGAGTGCAGGTCAGCAGGTGTCAGGTATTAGCAGGTATTAGCAGGTGTTAGCAGGTGTTAGCGGTATTAGCTCCTCCTGGTCAGTGGTGACAGGAAGCTGTGCTGTGAAAGACGAGTCCCTGCATGTTCCTCCAATAATGAGCTCCCAGTGGACTCACATGTATTAAACACATCAACCTCTCTGCCATTGGTGCCCTGAATCCCCCTCAAGGCACCGTAGGTACCTGAGTCTGGCTGTACAGGTGTGTTTGCATGTGTGAATACATAAGAAGGATGTTCACCTGATTGTGTGTCCTGTCTGATGTGTCTTCTTTAGGTTGTGCAGTCTGACTCTGAAGAGGTTAATGGTTTTGAGAGAGCTGGACAGAGAGCTGAGCTCTGTCGTCATCGCTGTGAAGATCCAGGTGAGGCACAGCTGAAAAATGAAAGTAAAAATCAATCTTCACTGTTGCTCACAAACATAATAATAAAAGATATTAAATGCTGTTAAATGTCAGAGCACTGTAAAGATGTGTAGATGACGGCAACACAGACCCAGGTGAGCTCAGTCACTCATGATAATGAGAACATGAATGATAATTATGATAATAATGATTATTTTCAGGTTTTCATTACAATCTATAAACCATCAGAAAACAGTGATAACGACCAACACAATTATCTGCAGCCCAAAGTCAACTGTCTAAAACCCAAAGATACCCACATTTCTACAATAAACCATCACATTATTGCTCAGTGGACTAATTGTTGCTGCTGTATGTGATTGATAAACTTGTTGATGAAATAACTCACCTGGCTGAACATGAATGATCTGATCTTCATGTTTGTTCCTCAGGGGTCTAAACGGACATTGAGATCCAACGAGTATCTTCTTCCTCCAGACGGCCTGATGGAGACGGACTTGGAGCTCACCTTCACACTGCAGGTCACTTTTTTCAACATTTGTTCAACACGTTACAGCTCAGATCTTCGTTAAACTTGTGTTGGATTTTCCTGCTCCCCAGAGGATCATTCATAATGATTTCCACTGGCGGCATTGCCTTTCTTAGTGTCACCCTCAAGACAAAAGTTTCTTCTGGACAAATAAAATATAAATCTAATGGACATATTGTTACTGAGTATATTCGGGCTCCTCGAAGGATGGACCCTTTGTTGTCTGAGATTTTCATTTTAATTTGTATTCTGCCAGACAACACAAATACATTAATGTATCCTCTCTGCTCATTAGTATCCTCACTTCCTGAAGCGGGATGCAAACCGTCTGCATGTGATGCTGCAGAGGAGGAAGAGGTACAAGAACCGAACCATCCTGGGCTACAAAACCCTCGCTGTGGGAGTCATCAACATGGCAGAGGTACAATGATAGGAAGTAGGATTAGTACAGTACAGTACTGTATGCTCAGTGCCGTTTGTGTGTGTGTGTGTGTGTGTGTGTGTGTGTGTGTGTTTTGTCCCAGGTGATGCAGCATCCGACAGACAGAGCCCACATCCTCGGTCTCCATAGCAACCTCAAGGATGCTTTGGTGCGTGCGGCAGAGTTGAGTGTACACTCGCTCTCCAGCCAGCCAATCGAACAGGAGGACACAAGCAGTCACTATGGCAACAAGACCAAGGCCTCCGGTAAGGGAACAGTGAAGCTGACCTTCTGTCTGTCTGACAGCATGAGCATCAGACACAGGTGCTCATTACATACTGCCTCCTGATTGGTCAGTTAGTGCCCCCGAAATTGACTGCATTGAATTGACTGACAGTTCAAAGTGCTACTGGCGTCCTCTAGAGGCAGCAGAGTTTATTACAGCCACAATATGAACAAACAGAATCCTGATTTATGTGCTAATAAGGTCATGTTAAATATTATCAGTTCTTCTTGATAAGAATAATCACATATCAAACTGTTTGTCGTCAGATCGATCTCCTGACATGGAGAACTACTGGGAGGACGACGACGACAGCTTCTCCTCCGAACAGGAAGGAAGCGACGATGCAGTGGCAGATCAGGTGATTGACAGCTCAACATATCTATTCACACAGTCATCTACAATTCACACATGCAGCACAGGTGGAAGGAATGACACTCATAGGGTCACAGTTTTTCCAGTGTTGGACTGAATTGGACAGTCGTTAATCTCCCTGAGGTTTGCAAAGACTATTGATGAAATGGTGTGATGGTGGCCTTACAGGACCGTCAGTAAATGGTAACATCTACAGTTTTTGTTTGTTGTGTCTCAGGACATGTACGATGATGATGATGATGTTCAGGGAAAGACGAAGAAGTCTCACAGGAAAATGATCCGGGCAGCCTCCCTGCCTCAGGTGAGGACCAATCAGAGCAGCTGCAGCCGCTTCCTGCCACAGAACTTAAAAGTTTGACTGAATACAGATGTATGAAAATGGGGCCGCTCCTCTGAGGCTGCACAATAATTAATTTATCTTCACAGGAAATGATCAAAGCTGAGTACTGGCTGAGTACTTGAGACAAAAACTTGGGCACCCTTGTTGTTTTAATGATTTGAATACCTGTAACTACCTATTGGAATATAAAATGAGTCTGATGAGCTCACTCAGCATTGAACTCCACACACAGGTGTATCCAATCATGAGGAAAGGTTTTTAAGGTGTTCTTCTCTTTGACTCCTCTGAAGAGTGGCGACTAAATCAAATCAGATTTTATTTGTATAGCCCAAAGTCACAAATTACATTTGTCTCAGAGGGCTTTACAATCTGTACAGGGAGTGACACCCTCTGTCCTTAGACCCAGGTAAGAAAGGTTTTGGACCTTTCTCATAGAACTGTATGTTTTGTAGTCACTGATTAATCACTTCACATTAGTGGAGCCTCTCCTCTCACTACATACATACAACAGTGTTTACTTTAGTATGTTGATGACATTTATAATCAGAACAACATAAGTTGTGTTAAAGGTTCACTTGTTCACAGTTGGATCAGATGAAAAAACATTAACTGTCACTCCATTTCTTCTGTTTCTCTTTGCTTTCTCTCGTTCAGCAAACAAACTTCAAACAGAAGTTTGTGGCTCTGCTGAAGAGATTTAAAGTCACAGATGAGGTTTGTACTCAACAGTCGTCTTCTGGAGGAACTAAAGTTCACAGCCAGACTATTTAAACAACAGCTAAATCATAACAAGACATTCATATAGATCAGGTGTAGACATACTTGTTAATTCATCCAACAGTTCCCTCATGAACAAGTACAATGGCAAGAAAAAACTCTTCTTTAACAGGAAAAACCTCAAGCAGAACCGGCCGTCTCTCAAGAGAAAGTAAAATAATACACTGTTTGAAAATATAAAACGGTATAAATGAATATATATATATATATGTGTGTGTGTGTGTATGTATGTATGTATAATATAACAAGTGTAATATCTGTCAGGTGTTCTGCTATAGAAAAGTATCTGCAGGTTCTAGTTTCTCTAATGCAGATGTTCGACTCTGTTCAGAACTGTAACTGATCAATATTTTCATTAAAGTTAGTGAGAACCAAAACTTTCTATCCTGTAATATTAATTAGCCGCCTCATAAAACCTGAGATGTGAAGAAAAATCTCCATTATCTTCTGGTGTAATGAATTGTCATATAAAGCGTTATACTGTCATTGACAGCATCGTGTGCTGCAGGTTCTGGACTCGGACCCGGTGGGTCAGAGTCAGGAGGCTGAGGAGGACCTGGACCTTCTGTATGACAGTCTGGAAGTTTATAATCCCAGTGACAGCGGCCCTGAGCTGGATGACAACGACAGCATCGTCAGCACGCCCAAACCCAAACTCAGGTCAGTCCGAAGCCAGAACACAGCTGCACTCTGATTGGCTGTAGGCTGTTACTTAGCAACAGCATCCACGACTGGTTGGAATTAAAACAGTTAATTGAGGTATTTTAGTAGCATCAAAGCTAGTATGATAGCTTCCTCCATTTTTACTGTGGTCAGTGTAACCCCCAGGAACAGCGCCAGTTTAACTCAGTGGCCAAACTGTGTATGTACAACTTCCTGTCTGTCACATGACGCATGTTGACCTGAAACAGCTGTAAAATGTTTAAGAAATGACGTGTTTTATTATCAGAATTTGATCCATTCGGTCCGAAAAGATGACTAGTCGCCTATCCCAGGGGGCGGCGACCTTTACCACTCAAAGAGCCATTTGGACCCGTTTCTTACTGTAAATAAAGCACCGGGGGCCGCAAAACCCTTTAAAGTGACACGACATGCAACGTTTTCTTTAATTATTACATTTAATGAAGGATGCAGAGAGAGAAAAGCCAGCCTTAGTAGGCCAAAGTTCAAGTTAACTACTTGATGTCTATTTGAGTCCTTCTTGTATTTATAAAAAACCATCAAACTTATTTATCCACCTGCAGAAAATGAAAAAAATGCTGTCTTCCTTTTCCTGGAGCGTGCAGTTGGCTGTCAACCTGAAAAATAAAAGGACTGTTTCACTGAACAATTAAGAAATATGAATATGCAAATAATATGCAGTTAAAATATTTATCATACTCAGTTAATGTGATTTCTGCTCCTGAGCCTCAGCGCACAGCGTCTGCAGGTCAGGACTGTATGTCGTCACCTTCGTCTTCACACTGTAAGCTGTCACCTGTGAGGCGTGGCCAATGTTTGCTTTTAATAAAGTTCATATTCGAGAACAACTGCTCAAAAAAAGATTAATAATCATAAATAATAAAAGTCGAACAAGGTAAATTTTAATTTAAAATGACATCAGTAAAATGTAACTCATATTCAGACTACAGTAGTGTGTTTATCTGACTACAGGCCGTTCTTCGAGGGGATTTCTCAGTCCAGCTCTCAGACGGAGATCTGGAGTCTTCACAGTCAGAGGAGTCAACAGAAAGAACAAAGTGCAGCTGTGAGTACGAGTCATCATATTATCAGAAGATATTTACATATTTACATTAAATTAACACATTTCTCTGTTGATAATAAAAGAAAGAGATTTTTATCACTGGATATATGACATCTCATCATCTACTCATCTGGGTTTATTTATTCATTACTGTGGATTTAAGAGATGAGACTCAGTCAGGCAGTAAAGAGCTGAGCCTGACAGAGTCTGAGATGTCCCAAACAGGCCACCGTACAGGATAAGCTTTGATTTTTCTGATTAGTTGTACATTGTACAACTGTACATTTTTTTGCTTGACTAGCAGTCTTGCTGTAACTGCTGCCTGTTGTTGTGAACCACAGATGGAGCTGCTGTGTCCAGTGCGCCCCGCTGCTCAGGGGCCTCAACCCCCCGATGAGTCCAGAGCAGAGGAGGTCGGTATGGGGGTGAGCCTGACTGTCCACTTGAACGAACACGGATGTTTGTTGTCACATGCTTATAAAGACAGTACACACACACACACACACACACTCTGCAGCATCTTCATTTTCTTCTTCTCTCCACAGGAATTTGAGGAGGATGTTGCCATGGGAACAGATGCAGGTCCTGCCGCCAAACTCTGTAAAACTGAGTCCCAAACACACATGTCACCAAGGTACCTTTACCTGTCTGTCTGCTCTCTCTGCAGTGAGACAGGAAGTCAGCTGTCTGTCTGCAGTAAGACAGGATGTCCACTGTCTGTCTGCAGTGAGACAGGAGGTCAGCTGTCTGTCTGCAGTGAGACAGGAGGTCAGCTGTCTGTCTGCAGTGAGACAGGATGTCCACTGTCTGTCTGCAGTGAGACAAGAGGTCAGCTGTCTGTCTGCTCTCTTTGCAGTAAGACAGGAGTTCACCTGTCTCGCCACCCCTGGTCCTCCATGAAGGACAGACAGAACTCCAAAGGGACAGACAGGAGCAGCAGTGTGGACAGCGAGACGCCGCCGCAGGTCAGAGTTTCACCACCAGGTGTCGCTCTCTTACGCTTCAGTTGTTGTTCATGCTGCAACACTGGTGAAAGTTTGTTTAGGGTCCATCTAAAGTGACAGTAGTGTACATAAAAAGCTTTCTGAAATAAGTGTTTTTAAAATGTGCCGAAGTGTGAAAACTTTAGCGACGTAAAAAAATAACAGTTTGAAAGAGTGAGGAGCTCCTTTTTGTAAGTAAGTAAGAAGATAATTAAAATATTTTTTCAATAGTACATTTGGTGTTTTTTTTAGGTTGCCAGGAAGTCGGTTTTGGATCAGCTGAACCACATCCTGTTCTCAGAGGATCTGATTCCGGAAACCATCATCCTGATCAACACCACAGACTGGCAGGGACAGGTCTGTCTGTCTGTCTGTCTGTCTGTCTCACTGTCTGTCTGTCTCACTGTCTGTCTGTCTGTCTGTCACGTTAATTTTCTCTCTGTATTATGCCTCTCCTCTCCTCTCCTCTCCTCTCCTCTCCTCTCCTCTCCTCTCCTCTCCTCTCCTCTCCTCTCCTCTCCTCTCCTCTCCTCTCCTCTTCAGTATCTGTCGGAGCTTCTCTTCGATCAGCCAATCGTGTGTACCCTCTCAGCAGCTGATGTTCAGGCCGCCTTCAGCGCCATCATCAGCCGCATCCAGAGATTGTAAGAAACATCAGGTCTCTGATATGAGTGATGCTGTTAATGTCTGAATATATGTCACTTTTCTCCGTGACTTCAGTTGATTCCTGTTGTGGTGATCTGGTAATGATGAAGTGATGAACTTGAAAGTGGAAAAGAAAGAAAGAAAGATGTGGGGGATAAAACAAAGTGAAAAGGAAGGATAGAAACAGGAGCTGTGGTGTGTGCTTTGTTTTCCAGCTGTAACTGTAACTCTCAGACACCACCCACTATAAAGGTGGCGGTGGGCGGAGACCAGAGCTACCTGAGCACCGTCCTCTGCTGCTTTGTAGAGCAGATGGCCAGCAAGACACCTGATTGGCTGAGCTATGTCCGCTTTCTGATCCTACCTGTTGGTACGCATGACTTAGCACAAACACACATATGGTTCTTTTCTGCTCGTCATGAACTTTCCCATGACGCTCTGTGTTTATCGCCTCAGGACTCCACCCGCTGGCAAAGTTCCTGTCATCCCTGGACAGTAAATTCAACAGCCTGTTCATGGACGCTGGCTGGAGGGAGCTGTTTGGACGTCTGGAGCCGCCTCCTCTCGGTACAGACTTCCACCTCGACCCACCATCAGCACAAATCTTAAATATTAAATTGACCTGAAGTAAGATACAGAATATGTCTTGGATTGTAATATGTTGCACAGGTGTACCTAATGAAGTGTCAGGTGAGTGTATATAAATAAATAAACCAGGCTATAAATGTTACACCAGCAACCTGTGATGTGCATGTTGACTGTCCTACAGATATCTTATGTATATGATGCTCTTATGTGTTGCTGTTGGCAGATCCTGTCGGTGTTGCAGGTCGAGTGTCTCAGTATCTGACTGGAGCTGCAGTTTCTCACCTGTGTCCGATCTCAGAGGCCATGCTCACCTGCAAGCACAAGAGGTAGTTAACCCTAACCTGAAGAGTAGAATTTTACTGTGTTCATAAAACTTTTCACGGCTCTCTCTGTTATTTGCTTTCAAGGAAGTGAAGTGTACATTTTGATTTGTATATGCTGCCTTCTCTTCCTTTGACCTTTAACCTCCTTTGAACTGCATAGTAGTCACCTGTCTGTACTCTCACCTGTCTGAACTATAACCTGTCTGTACTCTCACCTGTCTGAACTCTCACCTGTCTGAACTATAACCTGTCTCCACTCTCACCTGTCTGTACTCTCACCTGTCTGTACTCTCACCTGTCTGTACTCTCACCTGTCTGAACTATAACCTGTCTGTACTCTCACCTGTCTGTACTCTCAGCTGTCTCCACTCTCAGCTGTCTCCACTCTTACCTGTCTGTACTCTCACCTGTCTGTACTCTCACCTGTATCCACTCTCACCTGTCTGTACTCTCACCTGTCTGTACTCTCAGCTGTCTTCACTCTCACCTGTCTTCACTCTCACCTGTCTCCACTCCCCTGTCTGTACTCTCAGCTGTCTCCACTCTCACCTGTCTGTACTCTCACCTGTATATACTCTCACCTGTCTGTACTCTCAGCTGTCTCCACTCTCAGCTGTCTCCACTCTTACCTGTCTGTACTCTCACCTGTCTGTACTCTCACCTGTATCCACTCTCACCTGTCTGTACTCTCAGCTGTCTTCACTCTCACCTGTCTTCACTCTCACCTGTCTCCACTCCCCTGTCTGTACTCTCAGCTGTCTCCACTCTCACCTGTCTGTACTCTCACCTGTATATACTCTCACCTGTCTGTACTCTCAGCTGTCTCCACTCTCAGCTGTCTCCACTCTCACCTGTCTCCACTCTCAGCTGTCTCCACTCTCACCTGTCTCCACTCTCACCTGTCTGTACTCTCACCTGTATCCACTCTCACCTGTCTGTACTCTCAGCTGTCTCCACTCTCACCTGTCTTCACTCTCACCTGTCTTCACTCTCACCTGTCTCCACTCCCCTGTCTGTACTCTCAGCTGTCTCCACTCTCACCTGTCTGTACTCTCAGCTGTCTCCACTCTCACCTGTCTGTACTCTCACCTGTATATACTCTCACCTGTCTGTACTCTCAGCTGTCTCCACTCTCACCTGTCTGTACTCTCAGCTGTCTCCACTCTCACCTGTCTTCACTCTCACCTGTCTCCACTCCCCTGTCTGTACTCTCAGCTGTCTCCACTCTCACCTGTCTGTACTCTCACCTGTCTGTACTCTCACCTGTCTCCACTCTCACCTGTCTGTACTCTCACCTGTCTCCACTCTCACCTGTCTGTACTCTCACCTGTCTCCACTCTCACCTGTCTGTACTCTCACCTGTCTCCACTCTCACCTGTCTCCACTCTCACCTGTCTCCCCTTATTGTTTGATTCTGGACTTTTCTTCTGCAGCCCTGATGACGACTCCTGTCAGAAGTTTGTTCCTTTTATTGGGGTAAGAAATACTTTGAACTACTACTGTTACAACATGTACTACTTTACTCTACGACTATTACTACGCTATTGCTATCTTCCCCCTAGAGGAAAGTAGACTCAGAGCCAACAGGTGGATGCTGGGGAGGACGTGTTTGAAATGCAGCAAGACAGTATGTGAGTGTATTGTAAAGTATGTGCGTTATTGCGGCGTACTGTTTACCACAGAGAGACACAGTCCAGGAGCATTATGGGAAATATAGGATCTACTATTGTTTGAGTTTGACCCTATTTTGGTAGGTTTCAGAGATGTACAATAAACCTGAATTCATTTAAAATTTAAACAAACCCAGTTGTTTCGTTGCCATGGAGACGACCGTAGTGTGATGCAGCTGGTGTGTGTGTGTGTGTGTGTGTGTGTGTGTGTGTGTGTTTTCAGTTGGTGAAGGTCGGCATCATGGAGCAGAACTTCCTGTCCACCTCAGGTAAACCCAGCGCACCTGTAAACCCCCCCCACACACACCTCTCTGTGACCTCTGATCCTCCGATCCATCACATCTTTGATATATGACGTGATGGCATCAGGTGATCCAGTATTTCATAACACCTGCATCTCTCACCACAGTTGACTCTGATGACATAATCCTGGGCTCTCCTCCTGCCCAATCAGGAGCACCGATCAGCATCATCTCCACACCTCCTCCTTCCCCTTCCACCAGGTATGTTTTTGCAGATTTATACAAAATAGAGGCTTTTACTCCCTGAGTCATAAACACTTTTCTTCTGCATCTCCTCCTCCTCCTCCTCCAGCTGTCCAGGGGAGGTGATGGGTCTGCAGGTGGACTACTGGAGCAGCCAGGGAGGAGGAGGAGGAGGAGAGAGGAGGAAGGATGTGGGGGTGAAGAACACTCTGAAGAGCAACTTCCGCTCTCTGCAGGTGACGAGGATCAGTGGAGGAGAACTGATGAGCATGACGGTGGTGACAAAGGAGAAGAACAAGAAAGGTGAGGAAGAGGATGATGAAGGGGACTGTGAGGAGGATGAAGGGGACTGTGAGGATGATGAAGGGGACTGTGAGGAGGATGAAGGGGACTGTGAGGAGGATGAAGGGGACTGTGAGGATGATGAAGGGGACTGTGAGGAGGATGAAGGGGACTGTGAGGAGGATGAAGGGGACTGTGAGGAGGATGAAGGGGACTGTGAGGATGAGAGGATGATGAAGGGGACTGTGAGGATGATGAAGGAGACTGTGAGGATGATGAAGGAGACTGAGGATGATGAAGGAGACTGTGAGGATGATGAAGGAGACTGTGAGGATGATGAAGGAGACTGTGAGGATGATGAAGGAGACTGAGGATGATGAAGGTGTGTCTATCAGTAATCTTTCTCAGTAAGAAGACGAAGGAGAAGGAGGCAGAGTCGAGGAGTCAGCTTATCGAAGGAATCAGCAGGCTGATCTGCACCTCCAAACATCAACACACGCTGAGAGGTACACACACACACACACACACACTCTAGCATATTGTTTAGCATGTTATAAAGCACCCGTAGGAATAAAACGCATTCATCTGCAGCAGCAGAGTGAGACGTCTGTCCTCTCTCCTGCTCTCTGCTGTAAACACACGTAGCCTCTCATGTCTCCCAGGGTCTCTGTGCTTGTCTCCGGATGGCAGATGGGTTGCACCGGTTCTGGATCTAAGTGCCCCGCCTTTAGTAACTGATAGGTATGGAGGATATCTAAAGATCTAATATTCAAAATCAAAGTGAGGCACCTTAGAAAGTATTTTATCATATTGTGGGGCATCTTAGGGGGCATTTGACTAGGCTTAAAACTTTCGTTTTTGATAATGCTTATATGGCTGAGGCCTGCCTTGGACCAGCCCTGAGTTATGCTGCTATAGGCCCAGACTACTGGGGGACTTCCCATGATGCACTGAGCTCCTCTCTCTGTATGCATTCATGTCACATTAGTTACTGACCTGACTTCTTCCCTGGAGTTTGTGTGCTTTCTCATCTGTCAGGATGCCATATTTCTACTCTATTATAGTTGTTATTCTTGCTGGCGGTCAATGCAGGTAGAGGTCATCCAGAGCCTGGTTCTTCTCAAGGATGGCCACATACTTACATATGGGAGTGGACCTGCTCTATGTAAAAGGTGTCATTGGACACCTTTTGTTGTCTAAGGTGCCCCCACCTTACAGGAGCCTTTATCCTGTCTATCTCACAGTCTCTATAGATGGAGTTGAGTGGAACGATGTGAAGTTTTTCCAGCTGGCTGCTCAGTGGCCAACACACGTCAAACACTTTCCTGTGGGGATCTTCAGCTACAACAAACCCTGAACCTCCTCTTCATTGCCTCCTCTTCTTCCTCTCTGTGTCACATCAGCTGAAACATAGTTTGCCTTTTTCTCTCACGTCATGTTGGAATATAAGTAGTTGTATCCTGTAAGTTATTAATTATTTGTATGAAATCATCTGTGGATATTTATTACTTACTGTAAATACTGTGTGTGTTTTATATTTGATAACAATAACATGTTAATAAGTTAACTTGTTCTCAAGGTTAATGTTTTTAAAGACAAACATAAAGTTATTTTTAGAAATCACCCCTTTCATCAGATTTCTTTTTAAGATGACAATTGATGTAAAATATTGAGTATTGACGGCGCAGAGACCTTCTGTAACAATAATGATAGTTGAAAAACATTAAAACTAAATGCAGAAATAACCATTAAGCATCAAATAAGGAAGCATTACATGTTTTATATATGGTTCAGATATTCTGACAGAGACATGTAAACTATGTAATCCTCTCATGATCTATAAAACCTAATAGACTCATTTCTAATTGTGTGCTATGTGAATGAACCAATCACAGATGTACAGTGGGTACTGAAAGTATTCAGACCCCTTTAAATTTTTTAAAAACTGAAATATCACATGGTCATAAGTATTCAGACCCTTTGCTCAGTATTGAGTAGAAGCAGCCTTTGGAGTCATGAGTTTTCTTGGGAATGATGCATCAAGTTTTCCACACCTGGATTTAGGGATCCTCTGCCATTCTTCCTTGTAGATCCTCTCCAGCTCCGTCATGTTGGATGGTGAACGTTGGTGGACAGACATTTTCAGGTCTGTGCAGAGATGCTCAATTGGGTTCAGGTCAGAGCTCTGGCTGGGCCAGTCAAGCATGATGCTGCCACCATGTTTCACTGTGGGGATTGTATTGGGCAGGTGATGAACAGTGCCTGGTTTTCTCCAAACACTTAGAATTAATGCCAAAAAGTTAAATCTTGGTCTCATCAGACCAGAGAATCTTATTTCTCATATTCTGGGAGTCCTTCATGTGTTTTTTGGCAAACTCTATGCAGGCTTTCATATGTCTTGCACTGAGGAGAGGCTTCCGTCGGGCCACTCTGCCATAAGGCCCTGACTGGTGGAGGGCTGCAGTGATAGTTGACTTTGTGGAGCTTTCTCCCATCTCCCTACTGCATCTCTGGAGCTCAGCCACAGTGATCTTTGGGTTCTTCTTTATCTCTCTCACCAAGGCTCTTCTACCAGTTTGTCTCGACGGCCAGGTCTGGGAAGAGTTCTGGTCGTCCCAAACTTCTTCCATTTAAGGATTATGGAGGCCACTTAGGAACCTTGAGTGCTGCAGATTTTTTGTTGTAACCTTGGCCAGATCTGTGCCTTGCCACAATGCTGTCTCTGAGCTCCTTGGGCAGTTCCTTTGACCTCATGATTCTCATTTGCTCTGACGTGCACTGTGAGCTGTAAGGTCTTATATAGACAGGTGTGTGCCTTTCCTAATCAAGTCCAATCAGTTTAATTAAACACAGCTGTAGTACCATCTCAAGGAGGATCAGAAGAAATGGACAGCATGTGAGTTAAATGTGGGTGTCACAGCAAAGGGTCTGAATACTTATGACCATGTGATATTTCAGTTTTTCTTTTTTAATAAATTTGCAAAAATGTCTACATTTCTGTTTATTGGGTGCCGAGTGTACATTAATGAGAAATAAAATGAACTTTTTTGATTGAATGGTTGCAATGAAACAAAGTGAAGAATTTTAGGGGGCCTGAATACTTTCGGTATCCACTGTAGAAAAAAATCTAGTTCTCCAAACGAGTCATTTTCTGCTGCAGACGTCTCAAACATGTCATTACTTCAAAATCATGTTTATAAGAAATGTTCTTAAAATTGTGAAATGTCATTTATTAAGTATGAAGGTGATAAAATTATGTTAAATGTTTTTTGAGCTGTTAAAGAAGGAAACATGATAATGTGAAATGATGCATCACATACAGCTGGATTAAAACAATCAATTAATTTTAGTTAAATGTGATTATGTTTCATAAATTATTTAAGTAAGACTGATTACTGAACTCAGGTTTGCATTGTGTGTGTGTGTGTGTGTGTGGGGGGGGGGGGGGGGTGGAGGAACATGTTTAATGAGGATCTCCATCTTTAAATGAACTCCTGTTGTGTCTGTTTTTATAGTCATATGCCAGCCAATCATAAGTACGGTCACATGATCGGCACTCAGCCAATCGTACAAGTGCTGGTTTTGACTCTATTTTAAAATAAGAGCAAAATGTTATTTATGATAACTTCATCCTAAATTAAGAAACCTATAACTGTTTTATTTGAAGGCCATGTGACGTGGTGACCAGTTGCTGTTACTGTAGCTAGAGAGCTAGCAGAGAGCTAATCATTCACAGCAGCTCTGAGCTTCTATTTTCTCTGTACTTGATCATTTACTCGCCCTGATGTTTTGTTCCCAGGACTGTTCATCATTTAATTTAAGAAGGAAGTACTGAAGAGGAGGGAAAAGCTAGCTTACTGTTCATTAACCTTCTCGCTGCCTCTCAGTGCCGCATGCTGCAGAGCTCGGACCCTTTAAAAAGGCGGCGAGCAGGTTTTGTAAAATATGTGGAAAAGTTTTAGGATGTTTAAAACAATAAACCAAACACAAAATCTAAAAAAACCAAACCAACTAAAAGTCTCTTTGTTTCCTCTTTTAGAGTTACTTCCTTGTTCTCTCCAGCTAGCTGCTGTTTTCCTGCTACTGATGCAACGCCAACAGCTGTTGAAATCTGTTTTTACCTTTTAGAGGCTCTTAAATGAAGTTTTAAAAAAAGTTCATAATCTTTTAAAGAAAAAATGTAATATTTTGGGGAATACAAAGAAATAACAAGCCTGGTTCTGTCTAAAGCTAACAAAGGCCTAACTAGCACATCTAAACATCACTGATTAACACATTTTGTACGATAATAACATGTCTGATCACATTCCTGCTCTCCAGCGGATCCACCTTTTAGATTTTAATGATTTTTCCTCTAGTACCACAATCAGGACAAACTTTACATCTGTAGCTGCACTATCAGGATGTAGTTGGATGGATTATGATGAAATTTGGTACAAACATTCATGTTCACCTCATCTAGCGCCATCAGCAGGTCAAAATGTTAATTTGCATCACATGTTGATCCCAGAACTTATAATACCTAGTGCAAAAGTAAAGGCGACACGTCACTCACTGTAGTTTAATACTTGAAAGAAAGACACTGCATTCTGTGGTCAGATAATAAGCAACTGCTCTTTTGTTTACATCATCCAATAAGCATCCATTTTACTGAGGGCTGCTGTTTCCAATTGACCAATCACAACACAGAAAATCATGACAGACGTTTCTGCTTCTCAGTGTTCAGTAATGGACGCGAGCTGGAACTTTTTTTTTCATCCATCTCTGAAGTTACACTCACACAAATACACACACACCATTATATTTATTCAAACTGTTAGCAGGTCGGGTTCGACTCAGTGTCAGAACACGTCTTTGTTTCATTTATTTTTCAAAATTAAATATATTTTAAACTCAGTGCAGATATTCATGTAGGTGCAACATTGTGGCCGTAGTCACCTTTGACATCAAATCCTGCAGCTTTTCAGAGGTCAACAGCAAGGTGTTCATGGTTCTACTCTGGTTGTGGTTCAAAGTCGAAGCACGTCTAAATGAAAATGACTTACAGTACAGTTAAGTACAGTTTAGGATTTATTTTAAGTAAATGTGTTTAGATGTTCTGGAGGTATGTAATGCTGAACATACTTGTGTCATCGAGGTCACCAACACTCACAGTTCAATGTGGACGCCAGAATGAGCCAAAAAAATTTCAGCTGTCTTGAGGTTCCACAAGAATCTCCAGCGATCCATGAAAGTTGTTATGATCCTCCAATAAACAGACAACACTTTACACTACGGTGCACAGAACTATAAGTAGTTATTCAGATATGATTGAAGATAATTGATCAATTGTTAATTAGTACTCTGAATTTTGAGGACTGTAGAGTAGATAATGTAATTAAAATAATGAATAAGTCATGAATAATTTTGTTTTGCTCAGTGTCTGATTCAAAGTTAATCATGATATTCATAAACTAATCATCTAATGATTGATTAATATTGTTTTTCTCTAGAAACCCATTATTATCTGCTGTAGCATCCTCAATTCAGATTTACTCAGGAGACAAAAATAAAAAGTTGTTAATTTGTTCCTTGAACTACTCACAGTTGACTGTACTATATCGTAAAGTGTTGGAACAGAACTATACAGAGTACATCAAAATGTTTATTTATTCATCAAAGTGTTTAGAAACCTGTCAGATAAAACATATTAAAAACATATCAGAAGGTCATCCAAGCCTTCAGAAATGTAATAAACCTGTCAGAATATTCAGGCACCTACAGTCCATCAGAACCTGTAGAAAAAACTGTAAGGAACCCAGTGCAACCTTTACACATCTATCCAAATCTTTATACAAATAACAGAGAGTAAAGAAACCTGATGTCAGAAGAACCCAGCAGAAACATTCACCGTTCACCCACACCCTTGTCACAATATACAGGAACCTGTTGCAACCTTTAGAAATCCATCAGAATTGTTCATGACGAACCTGAATCTTTTTAGAATCCCTTTATGTGGCAGTAGGCCTCCAACGAGGAGAAGATGATGTACATTAACCACAGGCTGAAGAACAGACAGGAGGTGAGGATCTTTGGGATTCTTGGCCCACCGAGTTCCCCACCAATCTCGGGCCGACGGCGGTAGATGAGGACCCCGATGCAGATGAAGGCAAAGATGGTGAAGAGTGTAACGGAGAAGGCCAATGTGCCTGGATCGACCCGGAACACTTGGTTCTTGGAGTAGTGGTAGATGGCAGCGATGGACCAAGCCACGCCAATACCCAGAAAGACGTTGACAGCGTTACTTCCTGTCACGTTGCCGATGGAGGCATCGGCGTATTGGTCCTGGATGGCAGCCACCTTGCTGGCGAAGGTATCTGACACAGAGAGAAAATAGAGGAAGATGTTGTCTTTCTTCAAAAATGATTAGTTATGGGTTAAGGGACGCATTCAATTCTGATTTAGCTTTTTGATGACATTTATCTCTTGTTCTCATGGAGTTTGAAAACTTTCATTAGAATAAGTTTTGGACAACAGCATCTGCCAAATTAGGTAAGTAATGTGATTGTAATGTAACTGAAAGCCTCCTTTAGGTGTGAAACAACATTTGTGTCAGACCTGGGACCGATGTGCCCAACGCCACAAACACCACAGCAGTGACGGAGTCCTTGAGACCGACGGTGCAGCCGAAATGCGATGCCAGGTCACCTATCACTGCCGTCAGGAGGCCGATGACGGAGATGGAGACGCAGAAGCAGGCCCACCCGTTCCAGTAGTCGGTGGGAGGAACAAAGGCAAATAGAAGTTTCCAGAAGACAGTGAGGAAGTGCATAACGTAGTCAAAACAGGAGGGCAGCTTCTCCTCACTGCACTCATCATCATCATCACCTGGAGAGGGGAGGGAGGCGACACTGATTCACATTCATCTCCAAGAGTGTCACAGTTTTATTTATGTGTTTCTGAGTTTGTACCGGAGCTGACAGTGATGGCGTCCACAAACTGCTCCCTCCAGCTGTTTGTTCCGATCAGCACAGCCAGGTTGGTCTTTTTGATAAGTTTATCTACAGTGCTCTGAAACACATCAGGTCACAGAAACCCACAAAGTCAATCAAAGTCAATCAAAGTCCAGCTGACATGATTTAAGCCTACAAACATGTTAACAGTGGATGGATTGTTTTTCTAAATTATTCTGTTGAGTTTAAGGCTCTGGGCTCCTTAGTTCTTCTTTTTGATGACGTCCTGGCACTAATTAATAAAGAAGACATCCCATTGTTTTTGTTCTAGTTTTGTGATCAAATTTTTATTTATTTATTTCTTATTTTACTGTTTTTTGCATTTGTTCTGTTTTATTATGGGCTTGTGGGTCTTCTGTGAAAGACTTTCAAGTGTGCTAACCTGTATGTAAGGTGCTGTACAAATAAAGTTTGATTGATTGATTGTAGCCGGTATTAATAACTTTTTATAAAGAAATGATAACCAGCAAAAGAGGAGAATAAACATCAAAATCTCTGGTAGGATCCATTAATAATTGCTACCAGACTACACTACTCAAGTTAATGTACAGAAACTGACCCCACCTTGAACTCGTATGACTCCTCTATGATGACCTCCAGTTTGAAGTGTTCACCGAGCATTGGTCTGCCCATCTCTGCTATCCGCCTCTCCTCTTCCTCCTTCTTAGTAAAAACCTCCTCACTCACCTCCTCTGAAAGAGAATAGAATAGAAATAGAAAGCCTTTTATTGTCATTAAACAAGTATAATGAGATGTCAAGCTTCAACATCACATATACACACATAAATAAACAAGTAGCAATATATTTACAATAAGACTAGAATAAAAACAACAACTACAAGAATTTACATAAACTGTACAGTAAATAATAATATAAACTACTGGAAATAAAATTCCCATAAATAAATTGTGCCTCATTCATGTGCAAACCCTGAAGGTGGACAGGCACATATCAGCAGCAGGTATGATAATTAAAGTGGCGAGAGTGACTGGCAGTATGAATATATAGAGGTAGCAGTATGAATATATAGAGGTAGCAGTATGACTATATAGAGGTAGCAGTATGAATATATAGAGGTAGCAGTATGAATATATAGAGGTAGCAGTATGACTATATAGAGGTAGCAGTATGACTATATAGAGGTAGCAGTATGAATATATAGAGGTAGCAGTAGCAGTATGAATATATAGAGGTAGCAGTATGACTATATAGAGGTAGCAGTAGCAGTATGAATATATAGAGGTAGCAGTATGAATATATAGAGGTAGCAGTATGAATATATAGAGGTAGCAGTAGCAGTATGAATATATAGAGGTAGCAGTATGAATATATAGAGGTAGCAGTATGACTATATAGAGGTAGCAGTAGCAGTATGAATATATAGAGGTAGCAGTATGAATATATAGAGGTAGCAGTATGAATATATAGAGGTAGCAGTCTGATGCAATGATAGTCTGCACATACAGTGCAAAGGTTACAGTGAAATTTATGAAATGAATAGGATAAGAGACAGACTCATCACTGATGATGGATGGATGGATGGATGGATGGATGGATGGATGGATGGATGGATGGATGGATGATAGATGGATGGATGGATGGATTGGTGGATGGATGGATGGATGGATGATAGATGGATGGATGGATGGGTGGATGGATGATAGATGGATGGATGGGTGGATGGAGGATGGATAGATGGATGGATGATGAATGGATGATGAATGGATGATGAATGGATGGATAGATGGATAGATGGATGGATGATAGATGGATGGATGGATGGATGGGTGGATGGATGGATGGATGGATGATGGATGGGTGGATAAAGGATGGATGGATGGATGATGGATGGGTGGATAAAGGATGGATGGATGGATGAATGATGGATGGATGATGGATGATTGGATGGATGGATGGATGGATGGATGAATGGATCGATTGATGGATGGGTGGATGGATGTATGGATGATGGATGGGTGGATAAAGGATGGATGGATGGATGGATGGATAGATGGATGGATGAATGAATGGATGGATGATGGATGGATGGATAATGGATGGATGGATGGATGGATAGATGGATGGATTGATGATGGATGGATGGATGGATGGATGGATGGATGGATAGATGGATGGATGAATGAATGGATGGATGATGGATGGATGGATAATGGATGGATGGATGGATGGATAGATGGATGGATTGATGATGGATGGATGGATGGATGGATGGATGGATGGATAGATGGATGGATGAATGAATGGATGGATGATGGATGGATGGATAATGGATGGATGGATGGATGGATAGATGGATGGATTGATGATGGATGGGTGGATGATGGATGGATAAATGGATGGATAAATGGATGGATGATGGATGGATGGATGGATGGATGGATGCATGGATGGATGGATGCATGGATGGATGGGTGGATGGATGGACCCCTGATGACTGGATAGATAACAGGATGAATAAACTGACAGAAGAATGTAAGGATGTTTGGATGAACACCTTGGATGGGTGATTAGATAGACAGATGGTGGAAAGATGGATTGATGGACAAATGATCTGAGGGATGATAGATTTACAAATGACAAATAGATGAATGGGCGTCCAGAGGTATAGAGATGGATGTACCTGTGATGCTGATAATAGCGGAGGGGGCGGGGTTGTCTCGTCCCTGGACTTTCCTGTAGATGTCTTTGCCTGAACAGGTGAACATTTAACAGGTGAGCAGATGGGAAACAGATGAACAAAAACAGATTCTAGACTGTTCCTGACAGTCAAAACCAGCAACTGAACAAGAGAAAAGAGAAAATCCTGAAACATCATGAACTGGATGAAGGATTTAGATTAGTCTAATGACAGTTTCACAAAAAAGACAATTAACTACTATAAGATAAATAATCTCCTTTTAGACCACAATCAACATCTTCACTCAGTCATGTGGTGGAGAAGGTGCCAAAACAATGAATACCAAGTATAATATCACATTATGCAGCGAGCAAAATGTTGACATGACCCACAGGAGTCTGAAGATAAGACCCTGGCTGTAAAACAGAGCATGCTCAGAGATAGATGATTTCCCATCAGCCTCAGCGGTCGAGGAGCTCAGAGGTCAGTTAGTGAAGAGAAGAGCATCAGCACATGACAGGGTCAGTGAGGTCAGCAGTGGTTGACATGCAGTTAGTGCATACAGTCAGGGCACTTTAATGAATACTAGAGGTGATATTTTTGTGGTGCTTTATAAACAGATAATCAATGACAATATAGTAAAACACAGCTGTAATAATAGAAACATTAATAAACTTTTAATCAAGCATATAAATATTTCCTTTCAAATCATGTATACTGGACGACAGGTAACTACAGGTAGCTGCAGTAACGGGACATTAAACTTTTAAGGGTGTTTGTCACAATGTCACATGACTGCTTTCTGCCACCACAGAGTGATTAATGAGAGTCAGCTGAGAGGTTCACTGTGTCATTAAAGTGCTGCATCTCTGTTATCATACGTGTTGTTTTAAGTGTCAAAACACTTAAAACATTTACATCACTGAGAGGGGTCTTACCATACAGCTGTTTGTCTAGTCAGAACCCACAGGAAAAGTTTGCATTAACGCAGATCCAACTGTGACTGTTCTCATATTAATATGAGTAATATCAATAATAGAAAAGAGAGAGAGTAGAATCAAGGGGTTTGAGTTCACCTACCTGTTTTAACAAATCCACCTAAAATGTCAGAAAAAAAAAAGTTAAAAAAAGTTAAAGTTTGCTGCTGAATTTGTGATGACTTTTCATTTTAATAAACACTACAATAAAATGCAAGATGATTTCCTTTTTCATAAAGTAAATTCTCAAATTCTAAGCTTTCTTGTTCAGAAGAAACACAAGCTTAAAAGACAGATAAATAAGAAAAGATAAGGAACAGTCAGTAGGAAATGAGGTGCTTACCAACTTCCTGAAGCAACAGAGCTGAAGAGAAGAAACAGATGAGAGAGAAATCAGAAAAAATGATGCAGGAAAACAAAAAGGACGAAAAGGAAAGAGACAAGAAAGAGACAATCAGAGACAGTGGACGTCCTCTCATGTGAACCATGTTGAAACCGTTCCTCACCATTCCCAACCTGTCCCTAAAATTTCCAAACATCTTCAAATGTCCAGACAGTCTCAAAGACCTTTTCTAACCTGACCCAACAAATACAACTTGTCCCAAGCTGACTAAGACTAAGACTTGTCCCATCCTGTCCCATCCTTCCCTCACCAGTCATACCATGCACCAACCAATCATAACTAGTTTAACCAGTCCCAAGTGTCCTAACCTGTGCTAGCATGTCCCACCATGTCCCTACTAGTTAAAGCAGTCCCATCCTGTCCTAACATATCCAGGGAGATCTGACTAACCTAAGTCCTAAGTCCTAACTTGTTTTTAACCTACTCTAACCAGTTGTCCCAACCAGTCCAAACTAGTCCCAACTGGTCCTGACCAGTTTTAATGTTTCATTAAGTTCACCAGTCTCAGCCTCTCTTGACCGGTTCTTACACATCATAATTTGTTTTAACTCGTCCAAACTAGTACTGATAAAGACTGACCTAGCTCTAAACAGTCTTAACCAATCACAACTGATTCTATAATCCCTCCAGTAATAGCTCCAACCAATAGCTGATGGCGTCGTGAAGGAGGAGGCGGTGGAATGACAGCAGAAGGACTAAAGTGAGCACAAGCAGGCAAAGAGCGCTTTGAGGTAGATGAAGGAAAGGTCAAAGGTCGTCAGAGAGGTCAAGGTGCCAGGCCCACACCTGTCCATCTCCTGCTGTTCCAATATGGCTCCTGCAGCTCTATGTAGAAGCTGGCCTGCTTATCGTACTCCTCGTGGTCAATTATTTTAACCACTATGGTCTTCCTGCAGACGAAAGGGTGCAGACAACAACAGTGGAAGGGGAGGTTAGAGGTCAGGGGTCATGCATTAGTTCACACATTCAAACACACTCAACAGATGCAATCTGACAGGACGCTGAGTCACCATGGCAACATGTGGTGACCTCATCTCTTCTGGCCTGCAGGGAGGAAAGAGCTCTGAGGCTAAAGTCACAATGAAAGAAACAGACGTCCAGATGTTGTTGGCAGATTTTCTGTCATAATACAAATGAACCAAATTAACAAAACAAACTAGGTTAGGTTCACCCATGACACTAATATATTTTAATATATTTCAGAATACATTAGAAGTTATTTTCATCCAGGTTCATTTTCTACTAGTAAGATCATTTTCAACTTTCCTCCATCAGGTTTGCTCGTCTATAGTCCAAGTTAGCTTCAGCCTGTTCATGCTGATTCTTTGATTAAAAAAAAATGGATATAAAATCTCTCCCATGGTGCATTTCAGTAACACGTTTTCACAAGTGAAACTAAAGATTAGAGTTTGTAACCATGGTGATATGTATTGTTTCAATAGCAACAAGGAGCCACAGCTCTGACGTTCATTGTGACTTTAACAAAGTGTAAATGACGATGATGATTCTCCCTGTGAGGCCTGGAGGTGAGTTTGGATTAACAGAGGACAAAGGTCGTTAATGGTGAGGGGTGGGGCTACATCACAGGAAGGCCAAGAAGGCAACACCCCCACCTTTCCTCTCACTCATTTCCAGCAGCCGAGGTTCTCCGATCTCTAGGAAGAAGTTCTTGTTTTTCTCGTATTCTTCATCATCGATTATATTGATCTGAATAGTTTTACTGAAACAGATAAGAACAGGAAGAAGTTGCAGAGAGAGAAATGAAGTATGCAGATGGATGCAGAAGGGAAAGAAAACACAGTGAACAGGAGTGTCTGAAAATAAAAAATAGCTGGTGCTCTAAAAAACTCAACATGCAGTCAGTCTTTAACACAGAATGAACATACAGTCTATTCACAAACAAACAAACAGCTCTGATCGACTGTATGTGCAGACAGTTAAAAGCACAAACCAGGATGGGCTGCGATTGGTCACACTACAAGTACCTACAGGAGAGGTTTTAACTGCATTACCACATGACAACAACATGAAACATGACGGATGGATTATGGAAAATCTCTGTCTCTATGAAATGAAAACACACTTTGATCCACTGATGATTTAATAATCTGACAGAAGAGTGATGAAGTTTGTTTTGCCTCTAAGTGTTGGAGGCTTTGCTGAGCTGCAGGCTACCGCAGCCCTGATTGGACAGATCCACAGTGTGTGTGTGTGTGTGTGTGTCAGTGTGTGTGTGTGTGTGTGTGTCAGTGTGTGTGTGGGTGTGTGTGTCAGTGCCATCAGCGTGGAAACAGAATATCACTGTGACCCATTGCCATGTTTTTTTAATGTCAGCAGATGATGGTTTGGAGGGTTTTTTTCTCTGTGATTTTAGGACACAAAATATTTTCTAAAATAGTTTTAGAAACTTTAAAGGACATATATATGTCCATATTTATATTCTGTCTCTACTGGAATATCTCTGCATGGTTTCCAGTTAAAACCTCCTTATTGATCTTATCCTGGTCCTTTCTGCAGCTCCTCAGTTCAGCCTCTGTCTCAAACAGGACGTTTTAGCTCCTGTCTCTTTAAGACCCGCCTCCTGATGAGCCGCTCTGCTCTGATTGGTCAGCTTCAGGAAGCTTCCTACATAAACAAACTATAGTATCAGGATTTAACTTCAGTTTCTTCTTCTTTACTCCAAATATCAACTTCTCACATCCATCTGTACATGTTGGAGCTGAATCTGATCATTTCTCAAACCTTTAATTCATTTTAACGCATGTAGATATTAAACTGAATATGTTTGGTAGATGGTCTCACAGTTGGAAAAAAATTAATACCATATGCCATCTTGGCTCTGGGAGAGTATGGCACTGTTATAGATTAAAAAAGACAATAATACTCAGATATGTAATGAAAATAAATGTAAGGTGCAGACTTAGTTGCATGATGCAGGTCAAACAATAAGATTCCTGTTTGAGTTTCTGTTTGACAAAACTGCATCATAAATATAAATAATGCAGTATTTAAATTTCTTAAAAAAACAAAACAGCTTTTCAAATGTTTTTATGGGGGAAAAAATTAAATTCAACACATTTTTGGCCACGGACACACATAACGAGTTTTGGTGATAAACAATGAAGATAAACAGGAACTTACTTTGTTTACAATTAAACTGAACCAGCCAGAAACTGCCACAAAACCAAAACTAGGAGCTAAAAGAGGCTGAAAAGTGAATGATACACAGAGTCATCTGATATAAGCTGTAGGTAGAGTAGGACAGGCTGCTTATTAGTCAGGTTGGAGAGGTGGCTGTCGGCCAGCAGTGACCTCCCCTGTCGTTGGCTCAGACCTGAGAGAAACAGGCTGCAGTCATCTATCTGCTTTATGTACTGATCCTGGAACAGAGCAGCTGGCAGACGATGAGCAGGATCCTGCTGCTGCTGAACAGAGGCTGTCCTAATAAGGAAGAGAGGAACATCGACTGCTGCGTGATGTTTATCTGCCCAACACAGCAGGAGTTCGGCTAGTTCAGACTAACAGCATGACAAAAGCATCTGAAACCCAGCCATTGCTCCTCTGGGAAAGAATAAAGACTTGTTAAAGTCTTGCAGCCCGAAAACCAGAAAAAAAAGAAGGAAACTAACTACAGCAGCTCTTCACTCATTCAGTGTCACTTCCATAAAGTTTGGGGAATTACAAGAATAGAAGAATGACCAAACATGAAGCAGAGGATATATCACTTACAGACTATAGTTTGGGTTAAATCTCCCACAATGCATCTGAAAGAATCTTTCATTAGAGCCTTACTGCAGGTACACATCGTCCTGTTTTTCAAGTGACATTTGAACTGAGTTTCATTTGAACCTTTTCTAATCATTCTTGATTAGAAAATTATAGATATACAATTAATAAGTGGTTTATAAGTCAGTATCATGTGGCTGTCAGCAAATACAATGTCTTTATTAATGTATTAGTCAAAAACTATGACTCCCCCAGAAGTGTTTGCTGCAACATAAACACATGATGAATTACACAGCTGTAATAATATAAAACATGTGTTCATAAAAAGTTATAATAATGTACATAATAAACATTTAAAATGTCCATATATCTGCTTATAACAACATTACAGTGAGGCATATACTGTGTCATAACTGTTTATATACTGGCAAATGATAAATGTTACCAGAGTTAAAAATATATTTTAACATATTTTATGATCAAATATATTTATACATTTATAAAACAGGAGAATAAACACCCAGATTATACAGTAAATGGAAATACTAATATTAGTAATCCAATATCAGACAATAGTACTGTCCAGCTGATATAGCCTATATAAGGCTGCAGCAGCTCATTGTAAATGTAGAGCAGCGTTCTCATTAATAAACTGAGACCAAAGAATGAGTGTGGCACCTTTTCCATTTCAACAAGCATCCTCTTCCTCCACACTGACCCGCCGTGTTTATGCTCTGGAAATAAATCTGTTGTCATTTCATTCCTGCTACCGGCAGACATGGAAAGAGTCTGCCTGCAGTCGCTATATGAGGTATGTAATTCTAAAGCTAGCAGTCACATGACCCTGTGACTCAAGATCACATCTCTCCCATCTTCCTTGCACTGTCTACCTGTTATATCTAGAATACAATTTAAAACATACAAAGCTCTTCATGTGTGTGTGTGTGTGTGTGTGTGTGTAGAATACTGATTTTTAATTGATGTGTTTAGACAGAAACAAAGATTATAATACCCAGAATTCCTTGCAAAACTATTACGTATGTGTGCATTGCAGCACATTCAATTCATTCATCATCATTCAGCACAGTAAACTTTAAAGTTAAAAGATTAGTACTTACAAGATCTCGTCGTTCTCAAACTCCAGGACTCCATGAGTGTCCTCAAAGTCCTCACCGCCTCCTTTAGCCGTCCCCTGCATGGTTTTGTATGGCACCACCACAACACCTCGAGCTCCTGATGTCCGGATCACCTTCACCTCCATCACTCCGACACTCTCACTCACGGTTACCACAGGCTCCTCGAATGTAAAGATTCCAGCATGATCATCATCAAATATGGTGACGATGGCTGTGCATGGCAGACCCAAACCTGCAAGGGCTTCCACGTGGTTAGCTTTGTCTGAGTCAGTGCCCTCTGATATGACCTTCACATTGCTGAGGTGAACCAGGAAATGCTCATCTTCCTCAAAGATGTCATCATCAATGATGTCAATGCGGATTTCCTTTTCCGTCTCTCTTGGTTTGAACACAATAGTTCCTTCAGTGAACCGGTAGTCTGAGCTAGCGTTTGCGGTGCCATCTTCAGTCCGGTAATCCACTGAGACTGTGCTGGTTAGGTCTCCACCACGACGCACTACATTCAGCGCTACACTGCCACAGTTCTCCAAACACTGGTAGGTACCAGGGTCAAAGAAAAGCTTGGAGGAAAAATCGTTCCCTGAAACCTCGGTGCAGATGTCGTGCTGAGCTCTCTTGGCTTGGTCAGCAGCATGTTTCTTCAGGATGTTTCCAGCTCCTGTCATGATCCTGGTCGCCTGACAACGATAGAAAGCACGACTTTTCTGCTGCTGGGTTAAAACTTGGTAATTGGCAAGCTCCATCAGCTGCTCCATTTCCTTCTCAGGATGTTTCTGTTTCAGTTCCTTCAGGATCCTGGCCACCTCCCTGCGGGCCTCATCCTCCTCCAACTCCTTCACATCAAAACCAGTGTCTCCATCGATGAACTCCTCGCCGTGGGAGTTGATCATTTTGCCGTCCATTTCGATGTCGACCTTCGAGGGAAGCTCCGGCTTTCCCTCGGTCTCGATGATCATTCCTTTCTGCTTCCCTGCCCGGTATCGCTTGTACACGTATTTGTAGAAAAGAAGTCTGCGGTCGGCCACGTAAGCAAGTCCAACACAGATTGGGAAGAAGAGGAGCGTGATGAGCCCCTCCCATATCTCAACAATACCTGGAGAAAAGAATGCCAGGATGAGGTAAAGCCAGGTGTATGCAAAGACGCTCCAGGTGGCGGTAACGAAGAACACCCTGAGGTGTTTTACCTTTCTGGTCTGTCCGTCAGGGATGACATAAACACAAAGGCCAATAATGACAAACATGTTGAAGGCGGCACTTCCTACGATGGTGTTTGGACCCAGCTGACCGGCATTAAAGTTGTGACCACAAACTTCCACAACTGACAGGAGGATCTCTGGGGCAGAGGAACCCAGTGCCATCAGGGTCAAGTTGGACACTGTCTCATTCCAGATGCGTACCGTTGTGGTGATCTTCTCACCATTCGGCTTCTTGATGGTGATCTGTCTCTCCTGCGAGGTGATGACCTCGATGGACGACATGAAGCGGTCGGCGATGATGGAGACACCCAGGAACATATACGCCAACCCTACGAAGTAAATGGTGGCCCTGGCGATGCGGTCAGTCAAGGCCGGGTTGATAGGCTTCCACAACGGCAGGATAACGCCCTCTATGCATTCGGTACTCCCACCACATTTGGTGTTGTTGCTGAGTGTGCTGTTGGATGTGAGGGTCAAAGGAGATCCTCCTGCTACTGAATATGGAAGTTCAATTGAGATGATGGTCAACAAGAAGAGCAGCTGATAGTTGAAGAACAGTGACGAGGTCCTGGCTTGGCTCATGGTGATACTTGCGCTCCCGTTATCCTGCAAGACACAGAAGAGGTTTGAAATGGAGCAGACATTAAAATGTAAAGACTCAAGACTTCCTCCAGTTGAAGCCTAATTATTCAAAATGAAACATTAGGTATTTATATAACAGCGGTAAATCCCACATTTGTGTAGAGCTCGTCCAATCATGTTTTCAGGTTTACAGAAAAATAAATATTTGGTGGTTTCATCTTCACAAATGTGAAGATCTGAAACATTTCTGTGTCTTACATGCAAACAGAATACCTTTGGGTTTGTTGATCAAACAAGACGGCACCTTGAATATTAGTAGAAAATTATAACAGGATTTTGTCAGTATTCTGTTATTTTATAGACAAAGCGATTCATCGATTAATCAAGAAAATAAACAGCTGATTCATCAAAAAATAAATAAACTCCTTATTAGTCGCATACCTACACTCACGGGCTCTTGGCAACATCATGACATTCAGTTTCAAGAATTTATTCCCTCTGTGGCAGCAAAACACGTTACTGTGTGTCGACACAGAAAGCATTTCAACAGTTTCTGTCTTGTGTTTCTTTACTTTAATCATTGCAGCCTGCATAGACATTACAGAACTAATTAATTAACTCATTACAGAACTATGATTAACTCACAGTAAACAAACGTAGCCAAGCAACATTAAGGCTACAAACAACTCAACATAATCATTTAATAATTACTGATTACATAAAATAGGTCCAAACAATATATCTTAAATAATTATACTTTTGGCATAACATACAGTATATTAAGCTTAGCGTTTATTTTAAAACATATTTTGTTATTAACTTATGATTAGCTCTTTAGTTGATTACCCCAAAGATGGATCAATCTTCAATCAATCAATCGTAGTTATAAATAATTAAGTACAGTCGCATACTAGTCAGTATCTGACAGACTGCTGTAAATGTGCTGTTTAATTTATGTCTTATAGTTGAAACATGTTTTAAACCTCAGTCACTCTCAAACCAGACGGGACATCATTACCAGACACAAGAAACCAGTAACACATCTGTATACATCACCAATATGCTATAATACAATACATATCTACACTGCAATACTACTTCTATTATAGTACCACTATATTATTATAGTACAGTCTACATTTGTGTTACACAGATGCTGTCTGTCCTCTGTGAGGTGAAATGAAGTAGAAGTAGAGAAAGTAGAAAATCAGAAACCCACCGTCACTCAGACTGTTGTACGACAGAAAAACAAAACGATCCTTGAGATTTTTCAGGACTTTTTTCCTCAAAATGTCCACAAAAACATCAGCAGAGTTTTCATCCTGGAGGACAATAAAACGACCCGTAAAACAACAAAACCGCAATCAGATGATCTGAAGGTGACGAGAAGCAGAATCAGCGATTAGGACAGAAACAGTGTCACGACTAAAGCAGCACACTGCTGTCTGCTAGTCCCACTCCCTCCCTCATCACCTCTCTGTATACTCAGTACTTCTCTGTATACTCAGTACTTCTCTCTCTGTATACTCAGTACTTCTCTCTCTGTATACTCAGTACTTCTCTCTCTGTATACTCAGTACTTCTCTCTCTGTATACTCAGTACTTCTCTCTATACTCAGTACTTCTCTCTGTATACTCAGTACTTCTCTCTCTGTATACTCAGTACTTCTCTCTCTGTATACTCAGTACTTCTCTCTATACTCAGTACCTTTAAGAGTAGACTTAAGACTTTCCTGTTTGATAAAGCTTATAATTAGGGCTGGCTCAGGTCATCCCTTAGTTATGCTGCCATAGAACTAGACTGCTGGGGGACTCACATTCTCTCTCGCTCTCTCTCATTCTCTCTCTCTCCTTATCTATCCATCTATCTAATCCATCTATCTATCATGTTACTAACTAAACTTCTTCCTCAGAGTTTCTGTGCTCTCTCGCCCAGCAGGTTCTTGTGGACTTTGTCTGCTGCTGTGGTCCTGCGTGGCGTCTTCTGCATGTGTTGTCACCGTCATCATTGTTGCCATATCCCCATTACAGATTATAGTTATGTAATGATTTGCTGCTACTGTAATAATTCATCATTCATTGTAACCTATTCTTATCATCAACTGTAATTCATTATTATTCATTGTGAGTGTACAATATGTGTGTGTTGATTTGTTCTGTACATGTGACATCATTGCACGTCTGTCCGTCCTGGGAGAGGGATCCCTCCTCTGTGTCTCTTCCTGAGGTTTCTTCCACCTTTTTTCCTGTTAAAAGGTTTTTTGGTGGTCAAGTTTTTCCTCACTCGAATCGAGGGTCTAAGGACAGAGGGTGTCACTCCCTGTACAGATTGTAAAGCCCTCTGAGACAAATGTATTTTGTGATTTTGGGCTATATAAATAAAATTTGATTTGATTTGATTTGATTCTCTCTCTGTATACTCAGTACTTCTCTCTCTGTATACTCAGTACTTCTCTCTCTGTATACTCAGTACTTCTCTGTATATTCAGTACTTCTCTCAGTAGTGGAAGAAGTACTCAGATCATTTATTCAAGTAGTACAACAATGTAAAAGTCCTTCACTAGAAGCACTCTCAAAAAGCCAATTAATAAATAAGTTTATTAATCTTTCACTTTTCAATTTTGTGACTAAAATACCAGATATTTGCTGTTTAGATTATTGAATATAAAGATCTGTCATATATGATAAAAAAGCTTTTTAAAAGTACTAAATGAAGTTAGTTCTTCATTAGTAATCAATTAGTTATCAGTTATATATATATATATATATATATATATATATATATATATATATATATATATTAATTATGTAAATAAATGTGAATCTCGTGTTACACTATTGACCACAAAGTCATCAGTATGTTGATCACAGGGTCAAATAAACCAGGTTAATAACAACAGCTGTACTGTGAACATACTACTACTAACATACACTGTACTACTACTTCTTCTCTACTTCCACAATACTACAACAAAGACCCTGACAGCGTTAACATTAGAACTATTGCTACAGGATATTAAAGTCAACTGCATTATCACATTATTCTGATATTACTACAACATTACTACTACTTTCACTATACTACAGTGCAACTCCATTTGTGCAAAACAGTTTATTCCAGCGTTACTGCAGCTATGTGGCAACATTACATCATCACTGCACATTAAGATAACTACAACATACACTAATACAGCATCATTTCAACATCATTACAATAGGACAGCTGCAGCATTTCATCTCCTTCACATCTGGATGAAAACCTGCTCCTGTTTAAAAAACTTAGAGGAAATGGATCCTTTTTGTCCCCTCTGTGAGCCTGTACTCACCTCTGGTCCTGACGCTGCAGCAGCAGAAGAAGAGTGCGTTCAGGAGGGAGAGCTGCGTCCGATAACTGCTCTAAATTTAACAGAAACAGACATTGTTCTAAACATGGCCTCATAGCAGCCTGTGTGCTGCTTATCGTCCCTCTCCCAGTGGGCCATGGCCATACAAGGCTCTGCGGAGTCCGGGGCCATCCAGCAGCTCCTCATCTCCGCCGACACGTGGGGGAGATAACGGCTAACAGCTAGCGGCAGCCCGGTGAGGAATGCTGGGATAAGTGTCCTCCTCACCCGACACATGACATCTGTGCAACCTTCACAGCAGAGATTTTCCACTTCCACCCCGAGGAGAAGGCTTCTAGGGAGCTGCAGGCCCCGGAGCGTCCTTAGGGGTCCGCACAGCTCAGAGATGAATGTTTTTCATCTGATAGAAGGGGCGACGGAAACAGTAACAAAGGTGAAACAGGTGTGCATGACTGTACTCAATTATAACAAAGTAAACTGTCAGTGTGAGTCAGTTGTTCAATTCAAGCATTAGCTCTGGTTGTGTCAAGTAACGAAACTGTAATAATGTTTTGTTTCTGATGCAATGTATTAAAAACACTGCAAATGAGCTGCAGCTTGAACAAACTGTTGCTCATTTCACATGAATAATGTGACGAAAACCTCAGAGACAAGAAGTAAACCAAAAAAAACAGAAGGAAATAGTGCAGAGATACAGAACACATAGTCGTCTGTATATTTGACTTGAAGCTCAAGGTGTTTATTAACATTTGACAGAACCAAAATGCTACATTACCTGTAATACAGGTAATAAGGTTTAATTAGCAGGATGATGTTATTGAAGTCAAATAGGTGGTAACCAACCAAAGTACTCAAAGTGTACAGAAGGTTTCAAATACAAATACCTGCACAATACAACACAAGTAGTAGAACTACAGTAAGTTACTTCACTGATGTGTGTTTCTGTGTTATGTTTCTGTTATTTTGTCCACCTCATAACCTCATAAGTACAGTCATAAAATCACCACAGAATCTCAAACAGCATAAATTACAATTATACAAAATATTTATAATCACAATGGAAATGTTATATAACATCATTCAAGAGCCTATTCAGGAAATCAAAGGTGTTATTACTTATTTCTGGTAAAGTTGGTGAGACACTATTTACTTTATTCATTTGTTTGTATCTTGTTAAATAGTCTCCATTAAAAGTCATGTGATCAGCTGTTAGCAGCTGAGTTACTGTAATCCTGAAGAAAACGCAAACGCGTGAAGAAAACGCAAACGTGTGAAGAAAACACCAACATGTAAAGAAAACACCAACATGTAAAGAAAACACCAACATGTAAAGAAAACACCATCATGTAAAGAAAACATCAACATGTAAAGAAAACATCAACATGTAAAGAAAACACCATCATGTAAAGAAAACATCAACATGTAAAGAAAACACCATCAACATGTAAAGAAAACACCATCATGTAAAGAAAACATCAACATGTAAAGAAAACATCAACATGTAAAGAAAACACCATCAACATGTAAAGAAAACACCATCATGTAAAGAAAACATCAACATGCGTTAGATGTAACGTTACTAGCCACCCCTTGGCTATTAGTGTTAGCTGTAATGTTACTAGCCAACCCCTGGTTAGTAGCGTTAGCTGTATCGTTACTAGCCACCCCTTGGCTAGTAGCGCTAGCTGTAACGTTCCTAGCCACCTCTTGGCTATTAGCGTTAGCTGTAACGTTACTAGCCACCTCTTGGCTATTAGCGTTAGCTGTATCGTTAGTAGCCACCTCTTGGCTATTAGCGTTAGCTGTAACGTTACTAGCCACCTCTTGGCTATTAGCGTTAGCTGTAATGTTACTAGCCACCCCTTGGCTAGTAGCGTTAGCTGTAATGTTACTAGCCACCCCCTGGCTAGTAGCGTTAGCTGTAACCTTCCTAGCCACCTCTTGGCTATTAGCGTTAGCTGTAACGTTACTAGCCACCTCTTGGCTAGTAGCGTTAGCTGTAACGTTCCTAGCCACCTCTTGGCTATTAGCGTTAGCTGTAACGTTACTAGCCACCTCTTGGCTTGTCAGTATTTTCAGATGTGCTGCTGTCAGTGAAGTGAAGTAACTACATGAAGCGGATCATACATCAGTACTTTTACTCATAATGTAGTATATGTGTTGGTACTGTACTTGAAAATCTGACTATTTCTTAGGTGGAAGTTTCTGAAGCTGTGATCAGCTGATGAAACAGGTTTAAGAGGTTAAATCTAAATGCAGGACGTCTTGTTATTCAGTTTAATCTCAGCTGGCAACTGTGAGTTTGAACCGTTGAACGGTTCACCTGAACACCATCACGTCATCAGGGGGCGCCATGGAAACTAAAAATATTCAAATATTAAGGGATTTTCTGTGTCTCATTTTTCAACTAAAGCATCATCAGTCATGATTATATATTTGTATATCATTATATCTTTATATATTTATGAAGTGTGATAATCATGATAATCTTTAAAGCCAGACAACATTCATGAATCATAAATTCATTAGGTCTTTATGATAAAACAGTAATGTGAGACAGGAGAAGGTTCTCAGATTAGACTGAAGAGACAGATATTGTAGAAACTGTTGAAGGTTTTCAGCTCTGTTACAGACACTAATCCTGCGACATTGTCGTGTCTCTGGGATTCATTTTCTTCATCTGGATCTTCAGATCTCTGTTTGCATCACTCTGCCTGTGTCTGAACACAAAGACAGAAAGAAAGAGAGAAGCAGCTAAAACATTTAATAGAAGTAATGTTTGACTCTTTGCATGTGGTAGAAGCTGCAGTTCCTCTAACGTCCACTAGATGTTGCTGTAATAAAACTATTAAAACGCTCTCAAACTACAAATTCAAATGTTCATTAAAATAATAAGTTCAGCTCATAAATTCATCATGTCTGAACTTACTAGACCTTATATCAATGTTCCTTTAAGGATAAATTAAAGATGAGATAAAGATTGTTTTAATGAGCCTGGATTTCTGAAGTAGTAAATAGTAAACTAATAGAAATAGTCTACCTTCCCTCCTCCACATCAAAGACGTTTTCTGGCAGACGGATGCTGAGCGTCTCTGGGAGCAGGAAGACCAAGCTGCCACTGAGGATCCCCATCCCTGTGAAGATCAGCGGCGGCAGAAGAAGCCAGAAGTCCTCCAGCAGCATGATCATGGGAGCCAGAGAACTCCCGACCCGGCAGAGACACGAGGTGTAGCCCAGCCCACACTGCCTGTCCAACAACACCAGCAAGAGCTTCAGTGTTAAAGCAGCAGCTAATGATGTCACTCCTGCTCTGCAGAGGATGAACCCTTCAGATGATCATGATGTGCAGGTGATGTGATTCACATTACTGCACAAAGAAGAGCAGCGAAGACAGTGAGAAAGAAGAGTACACGCTAATAAACACGGATTTAACATTTTCATTATTTAAAATAGTCCAAATTCATTGATGATGTTTGACCTGAAGGACACGCACGAAGAGTTTCAGGCAAGCTTCAGGGTGTCACATCCTAACGTTGACACATTAAAGTGTTGGTGATTTATTTTCTGCTGCAGGACACAGAATCACATCCATCACGGTGCTGAGTCGTTTAATTTCGTTTTCCATAAAATATTTTTACTTTATCATAGTGTGAAAAGTTCCAAAGAGTGAATCACATCAAACTCCACAAAGACTCTGGTGTCTTCGGCCAACATCACTTCAGAAGATGTAGCTCACTTTTAAAGCTGCAGTGAAGATTATCATATAATATAAGAAACTAGATGACATAAGGCATCCATTGATACCAGCCACTATGACCTTATGACTGAATAAAATGGGTTCTCTGGGTAACCAATGCAGTGTCAATGTGTTATTTTCACCTTTATAAAAATGGTGTATTTGAATATTTCTACATACTAGGGTCCCTAAACAGTGTTGGAAATGTGTAAAACCAGGAAAGCTGAAACTCAACTGTTCTCATGTGTGATGATGTTAGTCCTGTGTAGCAATTTCATGATATTTATCAATTCTTTGGTCAAAGGTTTTGCACCAAATCTGTTTTAACAAATGGTATCAACCCAAAAACATCTGCAACAACTGATATGACATAATTGAGTGTGTGAATGATCATCATATGAATTGAAAACACACCCTAAAAAGACTGGTTTCATGTTGGGGGTTTTACCTGAGGACGGTTGGATAAAGTTCAGCTGAGTAGAGGAACGCTGTGGTGAACGCTGCCTCCGAGAAACCCTTCGCCACCACAGCGACACACGTACGAAGTACAGAGAGCTCTGCAAGAGACACAGATGATGAAACCAGGACGAGAACAGAGCGCCCTCTGTCTTTCTGACTTTCTGTGTTTGTGAAGTGATGTCACCTAAAGGAATGGCCGTGTTTATTCCAATCAGAGCTCCGGTTGTGATCAGAAACCACGCCTGGCTGTTCCTCCGTCCGATCCAATCCAGCACGAAGAAGGTCAGGATTTTGGCGGGAGCTTCGATGGCTCCGTAGATGAACTGCGTGAGGTAGATGCTGACGCCAAAACCTGAGATCCTGAAGCTGATACCATAGTAGAGGAAGGCCACAGCAAACCTGCAGGCACAGCAACATCAACACACAGCAGCTCTCTGTTATTGCTTTAGGTCAAAAGTCAGAAGATGATTTGCTACCAGAAAAGTCCAGAGATGAGGGTGATCTTCCTCAGCTGAGGCGTTTTCACCAGGTCCAGGTAAGAGTGAGTCTTCTCAGTCACCTCAGTCACCTTCCCCAAAGCCTGCATCACAAACAGGATGTATGCTGAGGGTCAGTGAGGTCAAAGGTCAAGGTTCAGCAGTGTTAAAACCATGATGAAGCAGTGGAAGGAAGTTATGTTCTTATGTTTCACTCTTGTCACGCAGACAACAGACAGCTTGAGTTGTACCTCTGGTTCCAGCCTGGATGTGTTTTTGTTCTTTCCGTTCATCTTTGCACACTGAAGCAGATACTTCCTGGCTTCCTCCGCTCTGCCGTTCGCCAGCAGCCATCGGGCCGACTCAGGCAGCCACCTGAACACAGACACACACACACGGAAGCTCATGAACACACACACACGGAGACGCCTGCTGACCACAGCTCGCTGTAACATCCTCCTCACCACCAGGAGATGATGGCAGCCACGCAGGGCGCCGTCACTGCCAGCATCAGGTGTCTCCAGTCTCGTATGAAGTAGGCCAGCAGGGCCAGAAACATGTTCCCTGCACTCCACGACAGACTCATGACGGTACCGGTGAAGGTCCGGTGCTTCACGTCTGTCCACTCGATACCTGAGCAGACAGATGCTGCAAGTTTAAACAGCAACTGTATATATATATAATTATATATACAATACATATGCAGCTTTTATCCAGTATTAACCTGTTTTTGTCCTGCTGTTAAAAATTCCTAAAATATATGTACAAATATATATTTTGACCCTTCAGCAGCCAGTTAGCATCCAAGGCTAACTCCAACATGTGGTATCTGAATCAATATGTTGAAATAAGGAGAGCAGCAGTGAACAAATCAATAGAATCACCAAATAAGCATAATATGAATTGTTGAGTTGTGACTTTATATTGTAGAAATTCATATTCATTTTTTATTCAGTATTGTATATTGAACAGAAATGGTCAGTAGCCTTGTGAATGTGTCTGATCTCTCACTGAGGACCACGCCGATGATGGAGAGGCCACTGAGGGCGATGCCGCAGAGCGCTCTGCAGACGGCCAACATGGTGTATGAGGTGGAGAAGGCGGAGGTGGTGCTCAGCACGGTGGAGCCCATCAAGGCCACCAGAAGCATCGACTTACGACCAAACCTGCGAAATACAAAGTTCGTGTACTCAGTGTATTTAAGTGACTTTATACTTTTACCTCACTATACTTGTTCTACAGATATATTTACTTTACATACAAAACGTGTGATCAGTTTATCAAATATGACGCGTGATTATAGATGAAATGTGTTAAAGTAGTTTCACTTCAACCAGCTATTATATTAAAGTAACACTTACATGTTAATTCATCACTATGTGGTGAGCTCCCTCTGCCTGGTAGGAGCACTAATTATCTGCCACTCTGCTGATCACTCTCACCTGTCTCTGCTGCCACTCCCTCATTAACCAGCCAGCTGCTCCTCATTTCCTGCTAACCATGACTTGTATAAAGAGCCCTGTTTCCCAGCACACATTGTCAGATCGTCTGCTAAGCAAGCACCTTTCCTGCCTGCTACTACTCTGATGCCTACCTGTGATCCTGATCCTGATCCTGATCCTGATCCTGATCCTGATCCTGATCCTGATCCTGATCCTGATCCTGATCCTGATCCTGATCCCGATCCCCCTCTGCTCTACAACCCCGGTAACTTGACCTGCCTTCTGCCTTTTGACCACGATTTCTGCCTTGCCCTTGACAGTACTACTGCCCTGGAAGTTTTGCCCTGCCACTCCTCTCCTGCTGTGTGTGTGTGTTTCCCCATGACCCTCCACCCCCGTCTACGCTCTTCGCCTCTCAGCCGCTGGGACACACACACACACACATTCCCATCCCCTTCAATAAACATTTGAAACGTATTGCTCGTGTGGTCCTTGTCTGTCCAGATCCCTGACACACTAACAATAATAATAACACTTATTATATTTACAGTTGAAATATGCTCTAAAGCTTGTTGTCAGTGGAGAGTCTGTCAGCAGCACTGACGTCTATATTTCTCTCCCCGTTAAAACCTCCTTATTGATCTTATCCTGGTCCTTTATGCAGCCGCTCAGTTCAGCCTCTGTCTCAAACAGGACATCTTAGCTCCCGTCTCCGTCATCCCATAATAACAGAAAAACAATTTAATTTAGTTGTAATACTGCCAACATTTTACACACACACACTTCAGATCACAGTGGACTCACCTGTCTGACAGCTGGCCGAACAGAACGGCACCAAGCGTGACCCCGAGGAAGAAGTAGGTGGCGAGAGCCTGATTCAGCTGTTTGTCTTCACAGACTAGATCCCACTGCAGAGAGAAACACGGGTCAGAACAGGTCAGAGTCTCTGAAACTGTGCTCATGGTCCAAACACTGACCCACTAACAGCCTTTCACTGGATTACTGTTGCAGCCATTCAGCCATTTGTTGGTATGTTTCCAGATTTTTGAATATAAAAATTTGCTGCCTTTCTTTCTTACATTATTGTAAAACATAGATTACATGCAGCTGGGGCTTAAAGTCCAAAATAAGAAGCATCACAGTCCAGACTGAACGTAAGACTTAAATGTGACATTAAAACATTGCATCAGCAGTTCAAACAGATTCAAGAAATTCAATGATCTCCTAAGATCAAAGAAAATCAAATTTTATTTATATAGCCCAAAGTCACAACATACATTAGTCTCAGAGGGCTTTACAATCTGTACAGGGAGTGACACCCTCTGGAAACCTCAGGAAGAGCCACAGAGGAGGGATCCCTCTCCCAGGACGGACAGACGTGCAATGATGTCACATGTACAGAACAATCAACACACACATATTGTACACTCACAATGAATAATAGTGAATTACAATGAACGGCATTCAGGTGGATGTGAAGCATCAGACACCTGAGTTCAGTTAGCTGTGTTGAGTTCATGAGGAGGAAATCCTGTTTTTATTATTTGAAACTTTAGTGTCTGTATTTGTTGTGCCTGCTTTCTAAAACACTGCAGGTCAAAAGAAGCTTTACTGTTCAGCTCATTTCACACACAAAACAGTGTTGAGCACAGCTGAGGCTGTTTTCTGTGTGAAACAGTTCAAACATGTCAGTCTGATCCATTCATCTGTAATTATATGATAAACATGAATCACAGGAAAATATGGGACCCACAATGATAAACGGAGCTTTAACTGTTGTGTCCTCTGACCTCAGTGGCAGTCGTAGAGCTGAACTGTGATTGGTCGTAGATCCAGCCGTGTGGACAAGGTGCCGTCATGTTTCTGTTGTCGAGGTCAGAGGTCAGCAGGGGGTCGTAGACCCTGCAGGAGCTAAAGGAGCCGTCGTCCTGATGGGGGATGCTGAGGGCCAGCACATCGTGGTCGGTGCTCAACGGGCCCTCCTGGACCCCGAGGGCGCAGCGGTGAGGAGGTGTTGCAGAGATGAAGTTGTGCAGAAGGAAGTGGAGGGGGAGGATGGCGCGGGGGAGGCACAGGATGAGCAGGAGCAGGAACTGGAACTTGGAGAAACCGCCAACATCATCCAGGATCTCCTCAAACCTCATGGTGACGATCTGTCTGCAGTCAGAGTCAAACAGAAGATCATGAACAGAAGGTCTCTGCACAACCTGAAAAACAGAGAGAGAGACTGTGTGTGTGTGTGTGTGTGTGTGTGTGTGTGTGTGTGTGTAAATGAGTCCTCGCTGCATTGAATAAGTCAGGCTTATGTCACGCTCATGCTTTTCTTGGTGTTTTTGTTCCCAGCTGGCGTGACCACATGATGATCAATCATATCATGTCACTGATTCATTATGATGGTTGAGTCTGAGCCGACATTCCTGCTGATCCGTATCCAAATCAAACCATCAGACTTCCAGGCAGCAGGTTTCACTTCATTACATTGTTCAGAACTGTACTTGAGTAAATGTACTTGAATGTTTACAGCTGAACTCAGAAACTGAAAACCTGCTGAAATGCAGAAACATGCAGCAGTTCAGGTCTGCACATGGCAGCCGATGAACACACGGCCTCCTGGGAAGTGGAGGACTGATGGACTGATATTCTGCTAGCCAGAATTAGCATTAGCATTATCACAGTTTACCATGGAGTGTAAATGCACATTGCTAACAACTAACAGTTAGCATTAGCGTCAGCTCCACCATGACGTCACGGTGACCACGCCCTTTTGTTTTTACAGTCAGGGTGACTTTTGACTCGCAGGCAGCATTTTTTTTTTTTACAAATGTTCAACTCAACTTTATTTTTTTGTTGATATTATTTGTTTTTTAAAATGTAAAATATAAATCTTCATGATTTTTTATTTGTCATACGCCCAGTAAGACAAACAGTCACACTGAACGATGAAATTCTTACTCTGCATCCTCCCTGACAACACAAATACCTCACAGACATTCACTAGAAAAGGTGCAGTTTCCGTACCAGACTGTGATGGAGCTGGTAAGGATGCTCTCGACCGTACACCTGTAGAAGGTGCTGAGAATCGTATACCAAATTTCCTCAGCCTTCTCAGGAAGTACAGTCGCTGCTGGGCCTTTTTAAGGCTCTGCTGTGCATTGTGAGACCAGGTGAGGTCCTCACTGATGAAAGTCCCGAGGAACTTGAAGGTTTTCACCCTCTCCACTTCCGTCTAATATAATCATCTCCTTGGTCTTTCCTGCATTCAAGGAGAGATTATTTTCCTGACACCAGGAAACAAGTTCTTCCACCTCTCTCCTGTATGCTGTCTCCGACCCACCGGGGGTCTCTATGCTTACAGTTCTTATTCCCGATGTCCGGTTGCCGACTCTGACTGTGGTCTGTCTGTGAGGAAACTCAGCACCCAGTTGCAGAGAGCAGGTGTCAGTCCAAGGTGGAGGAGCTTATCCGAGAGTTTCTGTGGTAAGATTGTGTTAAACGCTGAGCTGTAGTCAATGAAGAGCAGTCTAACATACGTGTTACAAGGACAACATATGTGTGTGTGTGTGTGTGTGTGTGTGTGACTGACTGCGTTGTGTCCCTGTTTCTGATTACAGTTGTCCTGATTGGTTACCTGCAGGGATCAATACTGAGTCCACATGTTGAAGTTCTGGATCAAACTGTGACACTAAACTTGTTTACAGGCTTACATCCAGGTTCACAGGTACAGGTGTGTGAGCTGGCAAAATAATAACAATAACATAACAATAACAACAATAATACATTCAAATAACATTTTTTTATGTAGTTTTGTTTCTGTCATGAATGATGCTTCTCTGCTATTATGAATTATTCTGATATTTTATTACTGTTATTAATAATACAACTAGACACAAAGGAAACAATAATAATAATAATAATAATAATTATGATGACATATGGCAGTAAGAGGTTGACCTTGACCTTCAGTCTACTTCATGCACTCGTCTCTGAAATCGTGTCAGAGTGGGAGGTCTGAGTGTTTTCCTGTCTGTGGAGCTGCGGAGGTGTCTGCAAGTGCTCCTCCGTCTAAAGCTTCATCCGTCGTTTGTGATGGAGGAGAAACAAGGAGGAGGAGGAGGAGGATACTGTCGGGCGGCCAAGCGGCTTCGGACGGAGCAGCAGGAGGTGGAGGACGTGGAGGAGGAGGAGAACTCCGCCGGAGAGGAGGCAGCGCGGAGCGGACACACCGAGAGCAGGAGCCGGAGGAGCGGAAGGAAGGTGGGACGTCTTAAAATATGATGTATGAAATATAAACATCACAACAGTCACAACAAGGAAAGTTTGCACTAAATTAAAACAACTGTGACACGTGACACCTTTCATCTGTTATTTGTGAATACAGATTATTGTTATTATTATTGTTATTATTATTATTATGATTATTATTATGATTATTAATAATATTATAGATGCTGACAGTGATGAGGTTCATCAGTCTTCACTGACTCTGCAGGTCTGGATGTTTAAATCTGAACAAAACTTAAACCTGTCAACAAAATATGACAGTAAACAGTTAAATAAATAAATAAACAGTGAAACTTGATCTTCTCACTGTGGATGGACGTCACACAGAGACACTTTACGGGCGGTTCTGCATCGTTTATGAGGTTCTGTTGGTTCTTTGTGAGATTACACCGGGTGTCTGGTGCTGTAGGTTCAACATGGCTGTTGGCACGTTGTGGAGATGCTGGCTGAGATAATATGGCGTCTCTGTGAGGTTCTGGCAGGGACAGGAAGTGAGGCCATCTGTCGGCCTCGAATGTGGTTCCTCTACAGGAACATCATGTGACCTCATTGGTCTCCTGGTGAGTTCAGACCAGACAAAAGTCACCAGAACAGACAAAAAACAGACGCAGCAGAATTAAAGGTACACGCCACTGTTTTCCTCTGTCTACGACACATTACACACATTTAAGACGCTGCAAGTTTTTATTTTTACTTTCAAAATGACTAAAAACAGTTATTTCAGTAGTAGTAGTGAAGTTTGACTTCATTCGAGGTTATCCTGGTTCTCTGAAGGTTCTGGGAGGTTTTATCAGGAAGCTTTTACAGGTCTTATAGAGGTTCTGTTGTGGAACGGGTTCCCGAAGGTGCTTCAGGCTCCTCGTGGTTCTTTTAGTTTTAGAGCTAAGAGAGATTTTAGAGGTTCTGGTGCTGTTTCGGAGGTTTTAAAGTACACAGAGGAGCTGCTGCGGGTTCATAAATGTCTTCTATCCCTCAGCACGTTCTACTTTAAAGGTTCCTTTAGTACGTTTTCAAGGTGGCGGTGAAAGAAATACTCTGATCCTTTACTTAAGTAACAGTCCTGACACAAAGATTAGAGCTGCAATAAACGATTATTGCCATTATCTATTGATTATTTTCTGGATTAATTGATCAGTTGTTTGGTCCATAAAACATTTGAAAAAGGAAATTGAAAAATGTGGATCAGTGTTTCTCAACATGACGGTTTAAATTTTTGTTTTGTCCACAGAAATGTTCAGTTTATTGTCACAGAGTAAAGAAACCAGAACAAGTTCACATTTAAGAAGCTGGAATCAGCAGTGATGGGCAATATATTGATATTATATCAATATCGTGATATGAGAGTAGAGAGTAGATATCGTATCTCCCAGCCCTGAATCACCCAATTGTTTTCTTAAAAATTGACTTGAACCATTAATTGATTATCAAACTAATTTAATCAATTAAAACTGTCTTTTTACAACATGACGACAAATATTGAAAGAAAAAAGTAGCTCTGTGACAGCAAAAATCACCCGCTAAGAAATTCAAATTTTTGTTTGGTTTAATTTTAAAACAAAATCTCAGATTATCCTTCCTTAAATTAATAAAAACTCCACTTGATAAAGCAAATCATAAAACATGCATGTGACATAAATAAATCATTTAACACCTTGCAGCTCTTCAAGAGATACAAACACACATACACAGAGCATCATGGGAAGCCAGATGATGCTATTCCTGTTGGTCTGAGACCTGCTGTTTACTGACAGACCACTTCCTGTCAGCAGTTAAATTTCACTTCATGTTTATATCACCGTCATGTGTGCAGTATTCATATATATATACCTATCAGAGAAGTATGTTAGAACGGTGCAGGACATGTATGAGGGCTGTAAGACGGTGAGGTGTGCTGTAGGTGTGACAGAGGAGTTCAAGGTGGAGGTGGGACTACATCAGGGATCAGCTCTGGGCCCCTTCTTGTTCATTATGGTGATGGACAGGCTGACAGACGAGGTTAGACAGGAATCTCCATGGACTATGATGTTTGCAGGTGACATTGTGATCTGTAGTGAGAACAGTGAACAGGTGGAGGAGAAGCTAAAGAGGTGGAGGTTTGTCCCGGAAAGGAGAGGAATGAAGGTTAGCTGCAGCAAGACGGAGTACATGTGTGAATGAGAGGAACCTGAGTGGAAGAGTGAGGTTACAGGGAGAAGAGATAAAGAAGGTGGAGGAGTTTAAGTATTTAGGGTCAACAGTCCAGAGCAATGGAGAGTGTAGAAAAGAGGTGAAGAAGTGTGTGCAGGCAGGTTGGAAAGGGTGGAGGAAAAGTGTGATGTGTGATAGAAGAGTTTCAGCTAAAATGAAAGAAAAGGTGAACAAAACTGTGGTGAGACCAGTGATGTTGTTTGGTCTAGAGACAGTAACACTGAGGAAAAGACAGGAGGCAGAGCTGGAGGTAGCAGAGATGAAGATGCTGAGGTTCTCTTTGGGAGTGACCAGGATGGATAGGATCAGGAATGAGTACATCAGAGGGACAGCACATGTTAGAGGGTTTGGAGATGAAGTCAGAGAGGCCAGACTGAGATGATTCCTTCAGTAAATGTTTCCTTCTGGATAAAGATTTACTATTGACATAATAATAAAGTGTTGTTAATGAACAATATCTGAAATATCTGATCTTTCTATGTACCCATCCATCATTCATGTGGTTGGTGTCATATGAACGTCTGTGACTGGCTACAGACATCACTGATCGAGCGAGATTGGTTGGTAGAGAGCAAAAAGCCTTGTTCACCCTGCACGAAAACACACTAACATCTGGCATTATAAAAACCTGCATATATGCAGCAAAAAAGAGTTTTACATTCACCAGCTGGAGAAAAACACGACTCCACATGAATCCGTAACTGCTGGAGTTCAACATCAGTTTAAAGATGAAGTGTCAGAGTCGTCTTTGTTTCTGACAGAAACTAGAGGACAAAGGAAGTGAGTTTTTTCAGAACACAACATGGTTTCTGTGTATCTGTCTGCACCAGACACTGTGGTTCACTGAACTGAAGAGATTTAGGAGCTGCACCTTCTGCTGATGCGGTCACATGGATAAACATCTGGTCCCCATGGTAACTGCATCGCTGTTACCAACACAAACTGACGGTTGTCTCTGTGTCGTTTGGTTGTTGACATCCCTCCTCTCGCTCTGCTTTGCTATGGTAACCAAGGTAACCAAGGCAGTCTCTGAAATACATCTACAACCTTCGTCTTCACTGAAGAGACGAGTAAGTTTTCAGCTCGTGTTGACGAGTCGCTGTTTATCACCTGATGCTTTCATGGCGTTCAAATCTTCCACCGCTGAAGAAAACTGGATTCCCATTTGAAGGCAGGGAATTTATTTTAGATGTGGAGAAATCATCACCAAGTTTATGTGAATAAATTTAAAATCTAGTTTGTGTCATTTAGTCATAAACGCAGCTAGACTCCTTTTAAAAATACCTTTATTTATTCATTGACTTTTCTTTGTTCTGTCTCTGTCGACGCTTTAAAACTGATCTTATTTTGGGACTGCGAGTCACATCGAGGTCGTCGGCTTCTGGGCGGCTGATAGCCAATCAGAGCGTGTTTCCTGCAGACGCCTGAACCTGCAGCCTCAACCTGCAGTAAAAACAGGTCAGGCTGCAAAAAATGAAACACTTGCACAACCTCTTCCTGAGAATAACAGTAAACATGTTTTTCTTTCTCACCCGCCCTCCTCTTTGTCCTCCAACGCTGGAGATCAGTTTCATCTCATCGTATGAACAGCAGAGCTCGGCTTCAGCTTCACTGCTGCTGCTTCCTGGCCTGACTTTCAGCCTGTGTTCTGATTTTTCTGTCTTAATGCAATCAAAACTCTGCAGTGTGTGTGTGTGTGTGTGTGTGTGTGTGTGTGTGTAATAGTACTGTGCAAAGGTTTTAAGCAGTGAAAGTAAAGTGAGGTTGCTTTCATGAACAGTTTTTAATGATCAGTTAAATTGATCCACAGTTGAGTAAACAGCAGAAACCTGAATGAAATCAGTGTTTGCCTTTAAAGCAGCAGCAGTTCTCCTGGTTCTCCTGGTTCTCCTGGTTCTCCTGCTCAGTGTTTCAGGTTCTCAGCAGGTCGGTTGTTCTGCGTCTTGAAGATGGTTCCACAGTTCTTCACAGAACCAGCTGCTGCAGGACTCCAGGTTACTCCTGGTGACTCTGGCTGCATGTTTGTTATCATGCTGCAGAATAACTTGAGGATAATCAGACGTCTCCCTGATGCTGCTGCATTATAGAGAACTTAAACATCTGCACATTATTGTATGTAAAATATGGACATTTGTCCACTGCGGTATCTGTGATCGACTGCTGCTTCATGTTGGTGAACAGAACTCTGATTCAAGTCTGTTTAAATAAAACATACACTAGCTGCTGTTGTTGGTCTGCACATCTAGACAGCTGTGTGCTGTTAAAAACATCCAAACAACAATATCAAAGTAACAGATCCGAATCCAAAGTTCACGTCCTCTGTGGGATAAAAGGCTTCAACGCTCTGCTGCTGGAACAGACCAGGTTGTTGTTGAAGGCGACTCTAACCGGCGGTCTTATGGTAAAGATGCAGATCACAGGACCGCAGCGTCCATGGCTGGTTTCTCCTCAGTGTCGCAGTTCATGTTGTCATCCTCTCTGCAGGATGGTGTGGAGGACAGTCACCGGATCCTCCCGTCTCCAGTTGTCCACGTCCGAGGTCTCTGTGACGCGGTGGTGGAGGCCGATCTGGTGGAGGCGCTCGACAAGTTCGGCAACATCTGGTAACACTTAAGATTTAAATAATGTCCATACACGTGACTTTACAGTTTTCACACACAAAGCACACAAACACAACACTGACACCAGGCACAGTGACGTCACTGTTTACTGTGTATATGTAGTTTTTAATGGTTTACAGTGTCAGAAATGTGTGTACAGTGTAAGTACAGTCAGATGGGTAGTTCTCTATAGACGCTACTACAGTGTTTTATTCTTGTTTGGGTTGAACGTAGATGTATTTCAGTGTTAATGTTTGTCAGATTTTGTCTGTATGAATTGACGTTAGTGTTTGAAGTGAGCTTCATCAGCATGTTGTGCTGCACGTCACAGCTTTGGGACTACATTCAATACATTCAAAGTACACAGAACCACTAAAACATGATGTATGACAACAACAAAGGCCCAGAAGCTTTAACCTGAAGCCCTTCTCATACAAAGTGAGTGCATGAAGCCTCGCCTCATCTCACCTCTACCTGTCTGCTCTGTCGGCAGCTACGTGATGATGATGCCGTTTAAGCGGCAGGCCCTGGTGGAGTTTGACAGTGTGGAAAGCGCACAGCGCTGTGTGGCGTGTGGAGCCCAAGAGGTGGTCTACGTCACCGAGCAGCAGGCCTTCTTCAACTTCTCCACCAGCCAGAGGATCACAAGGCCCACCAATGCAGATGACCCCACCAGCGGAAACAAGGTTCTGCTGCTGTCCATCCAGAACCCACTGTACCCCATCACCACCGTAAGTCCAGCAGAACCTCCTCCATCAACCCATCTGTGCTGCTTTATCTCATTCATCTTTGTAGGAACAGAAACTTCCTCCACCTTAGCTGGTCCTCCTTTACGTCCTTTAGCTTCTTCTGTTTCTCCAAAAACATCACCTACTTATCTAAAGATTGTCTCCACCTATAGTCTTCTATCCTTTTAAGGTGTTTTTAGTCCAGTTGAATCAGACTCTCCTTGGTTCGAGGTTCCAGTTCGTTTGGGCAGATCTTAACTATCCAGTCACGGTTTGTCTGTGGTGAGAATGTGATCTGGAGATTAACCCAGAGTATGATCCATATGTACCTAGAAATGTGGAATAACAGCGACACATTTTCAGTCTCCGGAGAGTAGTTCGATTGGGCAAACCTTTATTTTCGTCTTTTACATTTTAACTGAACCTTAACAATCTTGTTAACATTTGAGTCAGTGGGGGATGCTCAGAAGGCCAAGCTGGCTCTGAATGGAGCCGACATCTACGTTGGCTGCTGCACGCTGAAGATCGAATACGCTCGGGTAAACACACATACACACACACGATGAACACACGCTCACATGCACGCACGCACGCACGCACACACTCACCCAGAGGTGTTGTGCTCTGTCGCCCCCTACAGCCCAACAGACTGAATGTCATACGCAACGACAACACAAGCTGGGATTACACCAAACCCTTCTTCCTGCACCGAGGTGGGAAGCACCTTTTTTAAGGCCTTCTTCTGCAAGAATTAATGGAACCAACTGGAGAAATAACGCCACCTGCTGTTTATCTGATAATATTTACACAAACAACGTTCACTACATTTTCTTTTATGTATTTTTTGTGAATTCAATTAAAATCATCTTTCTGCTGAGGATTATCAGCTTCACCTCCCTGCTGTTCTGCCTGTATTTGACTCTGCTAACATTGAACTGTTTGTGTGTGTTGCAGAGCGGGGGAAGGGGAGGCGTCAGGCCCTCCTCGGAGAGCATCCATTCAATGGCCACGGTACCGTCTGCTTGCCTGTCTGTCTGTTTCTGTCTGTCCAGCGTGTCGTCTCCTAAAGCTGTGTCACTATGTGTCTGCAGGCCCACACTGCCCCCTGCTGCCTCAGCCTGCAAACAGGTACAGGAGGAGCAGGGAAGAGGTGCAGGACATGAGCTCCTATCCACTGCAGTTCCACTCCTCCTTCTCCAGCTCCGTTGCCATGGTGAGCAGCCTGCATCCCACCCAGATGAACTGCAGCCGCATCTTCAATCTCTTCTGTCTTTATGGCAACGTGGAGAAGGTGTGTTGTTCAGAGCAACAGCAATATTTATGTTGTCAGTCATCTGGAAATAAACCCTCAAAAAACTGTCATCCAAATGTCTTAGATTGTTTACTTCTACTTGTAGTCTTCAGACCCAACCACACACTGTGACATCATCAAAAGGCTCTTTACTACTTACACCTGCAGGTCATCTTTAAATGATTCCATTAAAGAAATATACAGTACGTGCTTCCTGTGAGGGCCTGATGATCCTCAGAGCAGTTTAGGTTCTTGGTTACTGCAGCAGTGTCACATTTAAAGGTTCCAGTTGTTTGTGTTTGCAGGTGAAGTTCATGAAGAGCGTTCCTGGCACGGCGTTGGTGGAGATGGGAGACGAGTACGCTGTGGACCGAGCTGTGACTCACCTCAATGGCGTCAAGGTGTTCGGCAAGAAACTCAGCGTATGGTGAGCACTGATGCTTTTTTTAGTTCCACTGTTACTGTAATAATTCATCATTCATTGTAATTCACTATTATTCATCGTGAGTGTACAATATGTGTGTGTTGATTTGTTCTGTACATGTGACATCATTGCACGTCTGTCCGTCCTGGGAGAGGGATCCCTCCTCTGTGGCTCTTTCTGAGGTTTCTTCCACCTTTTTCCCTGTTAAAAGGTTTTTCCTCACTAATCGAGGGTCTAAGGACAGAGGGTGTCACTCCCTGTACAGATTGTAAAGCCCTCTGAGACAAATGTATTTGGTGACTTTGGGCTATATAAATAAAATTTGATTTGATTAGATTTTTTAACGTCTGGACAACATTTAGGAAACATTAAGTGAGATCTTAATTGGCAGCACCTTCACTTCTACTTAAACAAAATGAACATATTTGCTCATACATGGTCCATATAACACAGAGTCTGCAAACACCAGAAGCCAGTATCACTGTAACACAAAGACATGCGTCAGGTGCTTCATAACAACAACAATCAGAACTGGTTTGTTTTCTTTCTGTTTGTTTGTGTTTACCCTCAGTGTGTCCAAGCAGCAGGCGGTGATTCCCAGTCAGGTGTTCGAGCTGCCAGACGGCAGTAGCAGCTACCAGGACTTCAGTCTGACCAGAAACAACCGTTTCAGCAGCGCTCAGAGCAGCAGGAACATCATCCAGCCGCCCGCTGCTGTCCTGCACTTCTACAACGCCCCGCCCACCCTCAGCCAGCAGCAGCTGTACAAGGTGAGGTCACACCAAAGTTATGTTATAAGATAAACTGAACTTGCCCTTTAAGCATCAGTAACTTTTAGTCCGTATAACTTAAACCATGCAGCAGTGACGTCTCATCTCTCTACAGCTTTGTTCTGAACATGCCGCTCCCGCCTTCACCAAGCTCAAGCTCTTTGATGCTAAACGTGAGTTGAACCAATCACAAAGCTCGATTCCACAGCGTGATAAGGACTGAAATATGGAGACAGTCAGTAAATCTCTGTCCTCATCTCTGTCCTCCTCTCTGTCCTCCTCTCCCTCTTCTCTGTCCTCCTCTCCCTCCTCTCTGTCCTCTTCTCCCTCCTCTCTGTCCTCCTCTCCCTCCTCTCTGTCCTCCTCTCCCTCCTCTCTGTCCTTCTCTTTGTCCTCCTCTTCTCGTTGTAGCCAGCTCTAAGACTCTGTCGGGTTTGTTGGAGTTTGACAGTAAGACTGAAGCTGTGGAGACTCTGACTGTTCTCAACCACCATCAGATCAGAGTACCCAGTAAGTACTTTATACACAACCCATCAGAGTACCCAGTAAGTACTTCATACACAACCCATCAGAGTACCCAGTAAGTACTTTATACACAACCCATCAGAGTACCCAGTAAGTACTTTATACACAACCCATCAGAGTACCCAGTAAGTACTTTATACACAACCCATCAGAGTACCCAGTAAGTACTTTATACACAACCCATCAGAGTACCCAGTAAGTACTTTATACACAACCCATCAGAGTACCCAGTAAGTACTTTATACACAACCCATCAGAGTACCCAGTAAGTACTTTATACACAACCCATCAGAGTACCCAGTAAGTACTTTATACACAACCCATCAGAGTACCCAGTAAGTACTTTATACACAACCCATCAGAGTACCCAGTAAGTACTTTATACACAACCCATCAGAGTACCCAGTAAGTACTTTATACACAACCCATCAGAGCCTTTTGGATGAAATGTGAAAAAGTCCAGTTGCTACAACTCAACTCTGACTATCTTCTGAGAAGCATTGCATCAGTGAACTTCAGTATGTAGGTTGCACGCTAGCATGTGTTAGCATGCTTTTCAATATAAATTGAAGGATGGATGCAAATGTTTTTATGCACCTGGTTAGGGTTAAGCCTATGTATATGTTTTTATGTTTTTATGTGTTTTAATAAAATGTGAATGAAGCTTTTCTCCCTCTCCGTCTCCTGCAGAGACCTCCAACCCTTTCACCTTGAAACTCTGCTTCTCCACCTCCTCCCACCTGTGAGCTGTTCATCACAAAGAAAAGGAGGAACAGTGAGTTTTACTTTGTTCTCTGGGGTACCAAATCTCTGAAGAACCAAATGAAACACTTTTATTTCCTTTTTTCGTGAATGCTGTCAGCAGCTGGAGAGGAAAACTGCTCATAAGAAGTCAAATCTTTGTTTCAATAAATATTCTCCTCTTTCATATCCCGAAGATATCAGCTGTTTCATTAACTCAGGGAGGAAGCATTGAAAAGTGTAAACCAGTCACAGTTTTGAACAATGCTAAAATAGTTTTTATTTCTTTATGTTTCATATTTGTTGTTTGTTGTTTTGTGTATTGCTAGTAAAGGCAAACAAAGTTGTTTGTTCAGTGTTATCTCTGTGTTTTGGTTTGTGACTGATAAATATCATCATAGTTTTCTTTATCATCATCAGGCTGCAAGTGAACAGAACTAATGTCCAGTGTTGGACTCGTGTTTACAGAATATTTTAAGTCATTTTGTTTCTACTTGTTTGTACTTTTTAAGTAGTAATAATTTGTGTTTGGTTAACACAGCTTTAAAACGTTCTGTGCTATTTCTGCTCTTATCAGGAATAACTGACTGTGTTGATGTCATATGTATGACTAGTTAAAATAAAATTTGAAAGTGGGGGAAACACAAATGTGGTAATTACGCCTCAGCATTCATCCCTTAATGATTAGGATAGTATTAGTGTATTTATAGGCCAGAATCAAGCAGCTTCACGGTGGGAATATAATGTATGTTTGTTTCATGATAAAAACCAGACCGACAGTCTACAGCTATGCTAGCAGCTCTGTGAGGCTCTACGTGAGCTAAATGTTCACATGTAGAGATTCAGCGATGAGTCGATTGATCGATCGAAAGAAAATAAATCAACAATTCTGATATTCATTGTTTGAGCTTTTTTAATGTCATAATTCGCTGTTTTTCTTTGTCATCTATGAAGACGTCCCTGCAGGATCTGACCAAGTGTCAATTAACTGAAGCAGGTTTAAAGTAGCATTAAATTTAAATACTATAAAATAGTTCTTCAGTACTAAAGTATTGATTCAGTTTAAATGATTTCAGATCTGAATCCCGTGTGAGTCTTTTCTTTGATATATATGAAATCACAGCGCAGCCTGAGACAAAACAAAACACGTTATTTTTAATCTACACATGTCAGTGAGTGACAGTTGGAGGCTGTTTGCGGTTTGGTCTGCAGCTGTGTGCAGGTACAGGTTGACAGCAGATAACACTTAACCCTGCTAACAACCAGGTGTGGAGGCTGTAATCTGATCGAAGCAGCTGCAGAGGAAACCAGGTCACACATGAAGTCTGACGACACACACTGGTTATTATAAGGAGTGTGTGTTGTATTCACACTGCGAAAGTGACACATTCAGGTCACTCAAACCAAGCAGACTGAATTCAGTGGAGTGACTGTGGACAGACTCTGTAACAGACAAGGTTGTGTTGAGGATCAGCATTACAGCAGCTGGAATCTCATGAGGAGAAAAACAGCTGAAAAAGTGAGCCTCTCCTATTAATCATCTCACGACCCCTCAGATTTATCTGGTGACCCTTTGGAGGGCCCCGACCCCTAGGTTGGGAACCACTGGACTGAACTATCTAACTGTATATAAAGTAGTTGAAACTAGCTCCACCTCCAGCAGCTACAACAGTAACATGCTGCTCTAACACTGATGCTTCAGTATTAATAATCTTTAACTGCTCTTACTGCTGTAGGATTCATGCAGGACTTTGTCTTGTGATTAAGTATTTTTGAATTGCTGTACTAGTACTTTTACTCATGTAAAGGATCTGAATACTACACTACTGGGTAATAGTAGTAATTGTAAACTGTGATGAGTAGTATATACTATAGTATTGTTTGTTTATTTATTTGCAAATTATCCAAATAGGTAAACAGGTTAAAACAAAGAACATATTCATACAATCACAAAGACATAAAGCTCATTGTTTGGCTTCACTAGAAGAAAATATCGACTATCAACATTCATGCACTAATCTGAGAAAACCACAGTGTAGAATATAAAAATGTGCTAAGAGATACTAGTATTAGTATGCAGTATTAGTGTGCAGTATTAGTGTGCAGTATTAGTATGCAGTATTAGTGTGCAGTATTAGTATGCAGTATTAGTGTGCAGTATTAGTGTGCAGTATTAGTATGCAGTATTAGTATGCAGTATTAGTGTGCAGTATTAGTGTGCAGTATTAGTATGCAGTATTAGTGTGCAGTATTAATGTGCAGTATTAGTATGCAGTACGGTGTTGGGTTGGTCACCAACATGTCTCTCTAGAGTTAAGCTGCTGTCATAACACACACTGAGGGAGGACGGGCAGCGCTCAGCCTGCTCACCAAGGAATCACATGATCATCGCTCTACTCAAATCCATTTTCTGCAGAAATATCACAAGATTTCAAAAACAACTTCTGACATGTTGGTTGAATTAAGTCTGGTTTGGTGTTTAAGTGAACCGCAGAGCATTGAAATCCCGGCAACAATTAGGAAACATAGTCGTGAACTGAATTTTCTTTGTCAGAAACATGTAAAGACAAACTCACGATGGCCTCAGTCTGCAGCTTCAAATCGTTATTAAAAGAGGAAAGATTTACAACAAACTGGAAAGAAAAAACAATACTGCAGACCAAGGCTGTTTGAGACAGTTTTAATGATGTTTAAAGCTTGATCCATCAGTAGGTTGGCTAACGTTAGTAAATCTACAGTGTTAGCTGCCACAGTTCATGTTAATCTCATTCAGTCTGTGTTGAGACATCTTGTCCATATTCTGAGACACCAGAATGCAGATTTCTATCCTGGATTATAAACTTTGATCAAATCTTAATTTTAACAAACATTAAGACATTTGTTGACTGGTGTTGAATTCCCACAAAACAACAGTTTTATCTAAAGTTTTATGTAGTAATAAATACTTATGTATATTATATAATATGCAGAGAAAGCCCAGGTTAATGTTTATTATCTGTTCTGTGTTGTAATGTTAGCAAGCGGAGCAGATGGCTGCGCGTCGCTCTTTAGGACCGCGCGGAATCCGCCACAGCGCTCAACTTGTGACGTCAGAGCAGTGAGTCTGCCGCTCAGCAGGTCAGGAAAGATGGCGGCGGCGGAGAGCAGGTTGAAGCAACGGAGCCACAAAAACAGCATCTTCACAGAAGGTACTTTCATATTTATCGATGATATGATGATGTTTGCGACGCGGCAGGCGGCGGCGGGCTTTTCCTGGTCACGTGGTGCCCGTTGTTGTGTTCGTAAATGGCAGATAAACGTTATGAGATGACGCTGCAGGCACAATAATCGCATCTTCTGTCGCTGCGCGTCCCGCCTCGAACCCGCGCGCACCGCTGCGCACGAGCGGTGAAACATTACCGAAAACACGGTTATCATCGCGGACGGTGACCGGGGGCAGTGGTTCAACCGACACCGGCTTATCCCCGCTGTGTATTGTCATAAACAGCCAGTTAAGCGCTTTGTTAAGCCGACCAGCTCCTCACCTGCCGCTCGGAGCTTGTTGTTAGCAGCGCGGCTAACAGCTGCTAGCCGCGTCCAGCTGTTTCTTCTTTGTTCTGCTCTTTCTGACAGTTGTTTAACGTGCCGTCAACATCTGTTTAACGGTGGTGTTAACACCTGTTTAACGGTGGTGTCAACACCTGTTTAACGGTGGTGTCAACACCTGTTTAACGGTGGTGTATAGGGATGGGTATCGGTAGGATGTGATTGCTCTCCATTAGAAACATAATGAGAAGTTAAATAGTTTTTGTGTATGTAGGTTTGGTGGTGATGTGTTTACACACAACTACCTGTTTACATGTATCACATGTAGCTGAGTTGTCTCGATACCATATTATATAAGCAGCTTCCAGCCTTATGACAAACATTTACACCTGTTGCAGCACCTAAACTACAACTACAGGTGCAGCTGATGTTCAGCTCCCACTTCAGGTCCTGGGTGATGCTCAGGAACCTCCACAATGTCCACCAGGGACTCAGCAGGGAGATGGTGGAGGTGGGGTTGGGTTCAACACAACCATCACTGCTGTCTTCAGGACACTGAGCACCAGGACATCAGGTCTGTTTGAGTTCAGGGCCGATCCGGGGCTTGTTGTTGTTGTTGTAACTCTGGTGTGATGGGATATCACAGCCTTCGTGTACTCATCCAGGTTATTAATGTCCAAACATGTGGACATATTTGTGTCTGGACATGTCCACAGCTTCCTTGCTCCACATGTCCTCACAGCAGGTGTATGAGGTGGATCATAACATGATCAGAGTGGCCCAGGGCAGCGCGTATTATTTATGACGAGTAACAGTGATTCAGCGTCTGTGTTTGGGATGTGAACTTCCTTTGAGATGGAGAATGCTCCAAAGGTTCTCCGGTGGGTTGATGTCAGGGGAGGACGGAGGCCACACCATCAGTTTCTCTGCAGCATGAGATGCTGTATGGTCATGCATGAAGATGATTTTGTTACAGAAAGCATGGTTCTTCTTTTTGTGGAAGAAAGTGGTCAGTCATGAGCTCCACATACTTTTCAGAGGTCTTGTAGTTGTGTGGTTGCGGTGGTCGTGGTGAACACTGCTGTGGTCTTGTGGTCATGCTGGTCCAGTGGTTGTGGGGTTAGTTGTCATCCAGTGATACTTCTTGAGATATTATTGTATGAGATATATATTATTCTCTCCTTACAGGAGGTGCAGAGAGTTTACCTCTACTACCTGCCTGCAGCTACATGTCCAGTTAATTATTATCAGGCTGTTCATCTTATTGGCTGGCTGCTGCTGAAACATCTGGTTGGCTGTTGGAAATGTGGAAATGTTGTCAACTGTCAGCCAATCAAAGCTAATGAACTTTCCCCTGATGAGTGCTGAAGGTGCTGCTGTTGTTACTGCAGCTGATCTGAGGATCTGCATCCTGCGGGGTAAAACGGAGGCGTCATGTGACCTGTGCATAACTGTAGTTATTATTCTAGATTAACGTCTTGAGCTCACATTTTTGAAGGCTTCAAACTCAGCAACATTAAATGAACAGATTCTTGACTGTAATTTGGTGTATAATGTCTCTGCGTACATGAGGATGGGATGCACTGGGAGGCTTTCAGATTGAGATCAGAATGACTCAATGAAAAACGATAATTGAGTGTTTCTGCAGAGAAGTTGAGTCACTTTAAAGTGCTTCAGCTTCGTCTGTCGGACAACTGACATCTTACAGTTTTGTGACAACAGCTGTATCGTATGATTAAGTATATTAAATAATGGCTCAATGAGACATTTAATTAATTTGATTATTTCAATTTTTTACACAATATACAATTTAAAATGGGGTGAAAATGTGAATTTTTAAAACAGACAGAAAAGTATCATCAGCAGGCCGACGGCTTATTGGAGGAAGCAGATCAGTGTCGCCGTCACATGTCTGACCTGAATGAAGATGCTGTGTTTTTTCCCAGAGTCCTCGGGCTGCTCAGTTATCACATGACAGCATCTGAGCGCTGTCACGTAAACATTGGGTCAAAGGTTCAATCCCTGAAACTACAGCTGCTGAATGATTAGCTGAGATTTACAAGAATAATCTGCTTTATTGACCAATTAGATGAAGTCAAAAGTGGCTAAACAAAGTCAAAAATATTCCTAAAATCTCCAGATTTCTACGTAATGGTCACTGCAGATCAGTGAAGTGAAACTGCTCCTCTACATGGAGACTCTGGCTCCGTCTATTTACTGTAAATAACAGCTTTCCTGTTGACTGAGGTCCTGTGAAGCTTTAGTAGGAGTTTCAGCCGGAAGCTGCTGTCACTTTGAGCATCAGAGAGCTTATTGACCACTGCTCCTCTGTAAGGTAAGTGATGTGTTTCTTCTCAGACACGTCCCAGATGAGGCAGGAGGAGGAGGAGGAGGAGGAGGTGGGGGTGGCCCGGCCGGTGCAGATCGTGGTGGCAGACGAGGAGGAGCACTCGTTCTCACTGCAGGAGGCCGCGTTGGAGCGGCTGCTGCTGCAAGAGGAGGTGCGAGACCTCCACGTGGTCGTCGTCTCTGTGGCCGGAGCTTTCCGCAAGGGCAAGTCCTTTCTGCTGGACTTCATGCTGCGCTACATGTACAGCCAGGTACGCCGAAACCCCAAAAATCATTTGGTCAGTAGAATCTCAGATCAAGCTGATGCCTTCAATTGTCCAGAACTGCACAATTCAATAAACTGTAATGAAAGAAAAGAAAAAGCAGCAAATTCTCCCATTTCAGAATCTGGAGCCACCAAATATTTGGTGCTTTTACTTTAAAAATGACTCAAACAGTTAGTTGATTATCAAAATAGAAGCTGGATTTAATTTAGTTTCGATCAATTATTCACGTCCGATCAGTTTGTTGTGACGTTTTGAGTTTCCAGCTGACTGTCTACACATTAAAGGGACGTGAAATCTAAAAACCGGGATGGCTGTTTGAGTGAACTTCCTGTCAGCGGCTGCCGTGAATCCAGTGAAAGTGTAAAGAACAGAAACTGTGGACTGTATTAATCTACAGCAGCACTGAGGAACATTCAGGAGTTTCCACCACGCTGTAAAGAGGATTTTAGGCCAGCACAATGGCAGCTCTATGGCTGGGCCTCCACACAGCTTATTCAACACATAAAGGCCATCTTTATGCATGAAATAAGCCCCGCCGCCACAGGTCAGGTGATGGCAGGGTCTCTGTTCACATGACTCTTCACCTAATGAAAGTTTATCAGGACCATACGGGTAGTTTTCCACCTATCAACTATCAGCTTCTAGACACACATCGGTTTCACTTATTGTCTATTGTTGTTGTTCATGCAATGCAGCTCAGCACAGAAACAAACACACACAAATACAGAATCTGGAACTAAAGTGACTCTCCGTGATTGAACTGAAAAATAATGAGACATAAGACCCAGAAACATCCTTCCTGCTCTGGTTCAGCTGTATGAGACTAATCCTGTCTAAACTCTAAAGCTACTCTTGTCAGTTTCTGACTGTTATTCTGTAAAATAAACAATACACATTGTTGTCATAGTTTTGTATTGACATTGTACTCTTCACTGTGGGTTTGAGGTCAGGCTCAGTGCGCTTACGTCTTCTGTCTCTGCTCAGTCGTCCTGTTTGTGGATCGGCGGCGAGGATGAGCCTCTGACCGGCTTCACCTGGCGGGGCGGCTGTGAGAGGGAGACCACGGGCATCCTGGCCTGGAGCGAGGTGTTTGTGGTGGAGAAACCAGACGGCTGCAAGGTCGGGTCACAGGCTGGAAGTCACAGTAGAAATAATTCAGAGTAATCCCAACTAATTACAGGAAATTGTTAATAATTATAATCAGTTCAGTACAACATTGAGTCAGAATACTAAATAAACAGGTAAAGGGTTCACAAAGAGAAAACATTTCTTAATAACAAATGTTATTAATGTGCATGAGGCTCTTCCATAAGTAGTTTGGCAGGTTTAGTTCAGTAGAAAGAAAATAGTTCTTACATGAAGCTGCTCACAAGGTCTGTGGATGATCTTGAGTAAGCGGGTTATGATTTCCAACCAGGCCGTCGTATTGGACAGAAGGCAGACGTGTCTTCAATAAATCTGTTTGTTTGTTTGTTTTTAGCATTTTTCTAGCACAAGATATATAACAAAATATCAGAAAATAACTAAGCTACCATCCGTCATACCATCATTTACTAACCACACTCTTTAAATCAACCTGAAACTTCATGAGTTCATATGATAACATATTAGTTTGATCTAATATATCTGATAAATGTTACAGTTGAATCAGTTGTGGAGGAAAACTGGCTTTTAGTTCATTGAAATGTCTGTAATAATTGTTGTTTCTGCAGGTTGCAGTTCTACTAATTGACACACAGGGGGCGTTTGACAGCCAGTCGACCATCAAAGACTGCGCCACGCTGTTCGCCCTGAGCACCATGACCAGCTCTGTCCAGGTCAGCTGTTCCTGTTTGAGAAGCTCATGAGTCTGATAGTAAAGTGTGGAGGCTGTACATGTGTTCAACTTTGTCTTGTGTGTTTCAGGTGTACAACTTGTCCCAGAACGTCCAGGAAGACGACCTCCAGCACCTCCAAGTCAGTGTCAACCTGCACGTCTCTTTTTAATGAACTACTCACATGAGCATTTTTAGTTCTTCAGTAGAAGAATAAAGTTACCAGTGATTAGACTAAACCCTGACATTTAACTGGAGAAGCACAGTTGCAGTTAATGACATTAAAGAAATCCAAAACTATTAATTGATCTACTAAACAAGTATTGTGTGTGTATCAAAGCCTGATGTGTCTTCTTCATCTATGCTGCTGTTGTCCAGAAACTATTAAAAACACGTCGGACAGTCACATGGTTGCACTGGGTCACATGATCCTTCATCATGAAGACCTTGGTCACGGTAGCTTGTTTAGAAATGGCTCCATTACTAACAACAGGGATCATGTTTTCAGAGAGCAGTTCTATGTAAGACAGACGCTACTGAGCATGTGCAGGAACGCGGCTCTGTTCTTTGAGAAATATAATGTAGCACAACAAGCTAGTGAAGCTCAGTGTGTGTTGTTGTTGTTGTTGTTGTTGTTGTGTTTATCAGCAGAAGCATCTTTTTACCTGATAACTAATAACTGTCTATCAGAGCAGCTTCAGATGATTTGTAATCCACAGGAGACGTTCCTGCAGCATTTCTGTTAAAGCTCATGTTGTTTTGAAGACGACCATATTGGTGTTTTAATTTAATGATGTGTTCAGGTTCAGGACGGATGTCGGCCCTGATGTTGGCCAATTTTAAATCAAACTTTTAGCAGAAAGATTTAAAGACTCTTGCCCTGGAACGGGGCAGCAAACCTCAACCAGGATAACTTCACCTCGTTCTTCTTCTGCTGAATAAAAAACAACAAAAAACAAATTTGATCTCTCGCTGTGCAGCAGCAAAGAGCTTCTACACAGCGAGTGTTGAGATCAGCAAATGGAAAAGCTTTCACAGACCGGATGAAGCATTCAGGGTGTAATACTGAATGATTGCTTCATGACTGTCTTTTGGCGTTTGGTTAGATTATGAGCTGAGTGCTTGTTTCCTCTCGCAGCTCTTCACCGAGTACGGACGACTGGCGATGGAAGAGGTCTACGAGAAACCCTTCCAGGTACCATCTGCTAACCTCAAATACTGGATTCTTAAATTTAACAGAAATCAGCTTAAATATTTTTAGGGTTGTTATTGTAAATTTGCACTGGTATCATTTGTATTAGGAACCAATCTAACGCCTTAAAAAGTGGAGCAAATTGCAGTCAGATGCTTTGTTTATCTTGTGCATGAATGATTTGTGAACCTGGATCAATAACCTGAATGTGTGCGTGTGTTCAGACTCTGATGTTCTTGATCAGAGACTGGAGTTACCCCTATGAGCATCCGTACGGTCTGGAGGGAGGACAGAGCTTCCTGGAGAAACGGCTACAGGTGAGTTTCAGCCGTCTGGGCTGTAAGATGAAGACTGTGTCTCCCCTGCACCATCACACAGGTCTTCATGCTTTGACATGTGTTCAGGTGAAGCAGAACCAACATGAGGAGCTGCAGAACGTCAGGAAACACATCCACTCCTGCTTCTCCAAAATCAGCTGCTTCCTGTTGCCACACCCAGGCCTCAAGGTGGCCACCAACCCTCACTTTGACGGCCGGCTCAGAGGTGAAGGAAAACAACACAAGCTCAGCAGCCAGTCGGCCAATGAAATCCACCTATCATCGAGTAGTATTTATTATTAAACACAGCAAACTGCTGTAGTTTGTAGAAAGTAGAGCAGCTGAAGATCAGTAAAAGGTCAATAACTACAGTTTCTGTCAGGTGATTGATAATGATCAGCGGATTTAGCAGCATAACATGTAAACCAGGTTTAGAGCTTCATCAATAATCTATATTGCATAACTCCAGTGTCTGTATTGATTAATTTGTGATTCATATGTATCTCAGATATCGACGAGGATTTTCAGAAGGAGCTGGTGAACCTCGTCCCGACGCTGCTCTCTCCAGAGAACCTGGTGGAGAAGGAGATCCGAGGAGTCAAGATCACCTGCAAAGACCTGCTGCACTACTTCAAGGTGCCTTCACTTAGAGTGTGTGTGTGTGTGTCTGTGTCTGTGTGTGTGTGTGTGTGTGTGTGTGTCTTATTATCAGTTCTTTAAGCTTTTTGTGTATTTATTAACTGTTGTGTTTCAGGCCTACATGAAGATCTATCAGGGAGAGGAGCTTCCTCACCCCAAGTCCATGCTGCAGGTCAGATCATGTCACATGACTAACCCAACAGCTCTCCCTGCTGGACACTTTAATCATGACATCTTATCAGCAGCTCACTGATAACTATTAAACACAGTATCTGTAACTTTACCAGCTGTGAGTCTATTTCAAGTGATCAATACATCCACTAAAGGGACTCTGTGCTGATCTGTGACGATGTGCCATGCTGAATTTGTTGTGTCATCTGTTACCTAGGCAACAGCTGAAGCCAATAACCTTGCAGCTGTCGCTGGAGCCAAAGACTTATACAATAAAAGCATGGAGCAGGTAACGCATCACTTCCTGTTTACTGATGTTTAAAGCCTATCAGAAAGCAGCACATATTGTTTGTGGTTGTTTGTTTTCATTCATGTGTGTTGAAGTGTTGAAGTTTCTCTGAGCTACCTACAAGTAGGATTTGTGACAGTCTGCTGCTAGTCTGCAGCCAATCATGGTCCAGTATTCGATTGACACGAACTTCACAGTGATGCAGGAAACATGTTGTGAAATTAAATAAATAGAATCTGTGATAGATTCACAGACTCTGGATGTTTTAAGGATTTCTAACTTGTTACAGGAAAACTAATGACTCAAAGCGGTGTGTTGTGACGGATCTGGACGGAGGTCATCTTAGTTTTATTACATGACAAACTCTAAAATCTGGTCGTTTTCTTGGTCTCAGATCTGTGGCGGGGACAGGCCCTACATTTCCCCAGCGGAGCTGGAGCGGCGACACTCAGAGCTCCGGCTGGCATCGGTGCGACACTTTCGCTCCGTGAAGAAGATGGGTGGCGAGGATTTCTGCCGCCGCTACCAGGAGCAGCTGGAGGTGGAGCTTGACGAAGCCTTTGCCAACTTCAGCAAGCACAATGATGGCAAGAACATCTTCTACGCTGCACGGACGCCCGCCACGCTGTTCGCTGTCATGTTTGTTATGTATGTGGCGTCGCTGGTCACTGGCTTCGTGGGCATCAGCTCCGTGGCCACGCTGTGTAACCTTGTGATGGGCGTGGCTCTGACGGCGCTCTGCGTCTGGGCTTACACCAAATACTCGGGAGAGTTCCGCGAAGTCGGAGGAGTCATCGACCAGGTGGCTGAAACCCTCTGGGAGCAGGTGAGAACTTGTTACCTGCTGATATGTCCTCACCTGTCGCTGCTTCAGAGAGCTCTTTAGTTCTTCCTGGAAGCTTCTGTGCTTTCAATCACTTGTTTCTGTTTCCGTCTTGGATCAGACGGAGCGCTTCCAGCAGCCCCGGACACTTGTTGCTCGCTATTTTTGCTGAGCATGTCTTGTTTTGCACGAGCACCCTGAACGCCTCGTGTTGGAAAAAGTTTTTTTTCCCACGTTGCTGGATTCCTGGAGCTGTATGAAAATATATATATATAAACAGATATATGATGGAGATGAAGCTGGTCAGTACTGATCTGTACCAACCAGATCTAAAAACAGATCTTCATGTGCTTACAGAGGCTAAGCAACAATAAAAAGCTATTTTATTGTTTTTAATTGTAGGCTTCAACAAAACTCTGAGTGAGACTCTGTCTGATCCTGGCCTGATACTTCAGATACTTCTAAAAATACACATTGCCTTAAAGGGCGAGTTCACAGTATAAAGTCTGTCTTAAAACAACAGTCAGTAAATGAACAGTGATCATGTGTTTGTTGCTGTAATCATCCTCCTGTTCATACTGACCATTAGATCCCTTCATAATACACTTACAATGGAAGTGATGGAGACTAAACCCACAAACATGGATTTAAAGTTTATGTGAAGCTAATCTGAAGCTTCAAATCCAGCAGATATGTTTCAACGTTACAGTGTTTTTAGAGCCAAAGTCCCTCTTTTTGTTCCTATACTTCCACCACAGCTCAACAGGGAAACACAAAGAGGGAATTTGATGCTAAACAGACTGTAAATGTGTCAGATATCCACTTGATATGACTAACTCACACTGATGAAGCCTCAGAGAAGCTTCACATCTACTTTAAATGACTGTGTGGACACACTGTGGATTTTAACCTCCATCACTGACACTGAAAGCACATTTGAAGCAGATCTTTGAACAGCCGGTATGAACAGGAGCAATGATTACAGTCACTGTTCATATGGACACCTGACTGATGCTTTAACACACTGGAAACGTGAACTGGTCCTTTAATTCACCTCAGTTGCATGATTCTGTCGCCTTTCACCTTCCTCTGTTCTTCCTCTAATCCGTCCTCTTTGTTTTGTCTCTCAATGCTCACAGAGGACTCCACGAAAGGTGAGTCCAAAGACCCTGTACTGTTATTAACAGCTGTGCACAGGGGGCGCCAGAGAGCTGGGATATATATTATATGTCATTATATCATCTTTATATCATGATTATACATGATCAGGTTTTCTTCAGGGTCGGTGCTCCATCAAACAGCTCAGAGGAATAACTTACATTTTAGTAGCTGTTTGGTATTTTTGCTTTAAAAAAGACAATTAATTTTCATTTAATCAGGTTGCTGCAACAGTTGCAGCTCTACAGTAGATCAGTGGCTTGTGATTAATTAATTGCTTTTTTAAGGCGCTTTTACTGTCTGCCTCTTTCAGTTAACCTGACCACCACCTCCTCCTCCTCATCCTCCTCGTATTAGTTGTTGTTGAGATGTTCTACATCTATAAACTCCTCCTCTTCTTCATCCAGATTTTCTCCAAACTCTTCGAGGTGGCCCGGAGTCGAGTCCCACTAGGAAGCCTGATCCTGGCGCCGCGGCCCCGACTCGCCTCAAACAACAACGTCAAGAAGAAAAACTAGCCGGAGCTCCATCAGTTTATCCTCTTCTCCTCCTCTTCCTCCGACTTCCTCATCCTCTCCTTCGTCTCTTCATCCTCTCCTCCTCCTCACCTCCTCCTCCTCCTCCTCGGCTGTGAAACACGTTATTTCAGATGGTTATGAAGAAGTCTGTGTTCGAAGCGACGTCTCCTCCGTGCTGGTGGTAGGTTCAAGGATTCGCTGTAGATCCAGACGACGCAGTGTGATTTTACTTTTTGTTAGTGGGCGGGGTTAAGGTATATATTGGTGGGCGGGGCCATTATTCTATTATGTCATCCCAGGTGTGTGTGTGTGTGCACCTGTCGGATGGCGACTCAACATTAATGATTCCCATTTATGTGAATGTATGAATGAAGAGCACGACCACAGATCCTCCACCCTTTCCCTCCTCCTCCTCCTCTCGTCTTCATCAGGGTTGTTTCTGTTGCCGGGCAGCAGCGCAAGGAGGAGTCACAACCAAAGTTTACAGCTTTACTCAGATTGACAAACAGGAAACTGCAGCTGGCAGAAGGTTAGAAGTTTGCTTTCAGGGAAAATGTAAATTTTCTGTATCTCTGAAGATATTTAAATGAACGGTTTAATTAGTTAAAGTCTGTAAACATTTCTGTTAATTAACTCTCTGATCTGTCAGGAGTCGACTGTAAATATTCACTTCACTGTTTCTGGAGATTTTGAGTCTGCTGGGAACAATCTGCTGTTTACACAGAGCCAAAAATTTACCAAAAATAAAAACATAAATAAAGCTGAAACACTTTTCATGCTTTTGATCTGCTTAAAAGATCCTTTGACCATAGAAATATAAAAACATATTGAGACTCTATATTAATATTTCCCTGAAAACAAGCTATGCTCTGCTCAGGATGACTGAACGTGTGTCTGTGGTCGGTGATTATTTTCTTAGGTCAGTTATCTCGAGATCACAGTTTGATTATTTTGTATGTTTCAGATGTTTTGAGTTATGACTCGGTCATGACTTCCAGTATTACCTCGATTTAGTGTTTGTACTTTAAATCATCTTCTTCTGTTTGTCTCTGGGATGTTCACATGGATACTGGGATAGCTTAGCTTAGCCTAAAGACTGGAAGCAGGGAGAAACTCCATCATCACGGAGCTAAAATAATCCCTGACAATAAGACGTGCTGCAGTTCAGAAGGCATTTCCATCGAGCTACCTGGAGGAGAAAATACTCAAACAAGATATTTAAGATGCTTCCTCCCAAAATGTTTTTATCCAGATGGTTTGAAGTGTTTGAGGATGAAATGGCAGCTCAGAGGAAGTGATGTAAAACCACCTCACTCAGTCTTTCTACATACTTGCTGTAAAAGCGTCCTTCACTTAACTACCATGTGACCCAGCCAGACTAGCTGCCAGTCTTTATGCTAAGCTAGGCTAACCGCGTCCTCCCTCCAGGTCCATGTGGGTGTTTTGGCGTCAGATAGAGAAGATTTCACAAAATGTAAATCAGGCGTCTAGAAGTAAATGTTAGTTTGTGTTCAGAGGAAGAAGTGATGAAAGCTTTTTGAATATGTGTTTCCTGCGTTGCTGCTCAGCTGAGACGTGTAGATAATATTTAACCTCCGATGTAACATGAACACTGTCAGTGAATCCAAACGTGACCGATGAGCCTGGCGGGGTCAGAGGTCACCGCGTTTTATTTATTCCTCATTCCATCCACATCATCACCACTGTGTGCTTTTTGTTTTGTACTGTTCAGTTTTTTACATCCACACATAGGGCATGTGTATGAAGTATACATATATAAATATAAATTTTTTAGACCTTTTTGTAGCTGAGGATCAACAGTTGGGTGGTCGACCAGATTCAGCTCACTGGATGTAAAGGAATGCTTTTGTGATTTGTGGATATGTCTAATAAATTCCTTTTTTATATATATATTTGTAAATTTAATCTGACATGAGCACTGCGATTCCACCCCTGCTGGCAACCGATGTTTATAATCTGTTTATGTCTTCTGTTGCATTTTCAAGTTATTTTCCTTAATTTATTTTTCAATACAATATTAAACTCCTACAACACACAACGCTGTCACTCCTTTGTGTATTTGTTTAAATATGTATTGCATATATTACTGTCCTGATGGGTTTACATTATCCAGAAGATGTTATAAAACTCATACTGATGATGGAAGATGAAGAGTGATGAGTGCAGACAGAAAGCATCAGTGAAGCCACCAGATGACAGCAAAAACACAAACAGGTCAAACAACAACAACTCATAGACATCTGAAATGTGACCCGACTACACACTGCTTTTAGTAAGACGTCAACAGACTAAAAGGTTGAAACCACTGGTTTCATCTTTAACAATGTGTTGGATTTTAAAAGCTTCTTATATTATCCATTGAGTCAAATCTGCATCTGAACAGTAACTAAAGCTGTCAGATAAATGTAGTGGAGTAGAAAGTACTAGATGTACCTCTGACATGTAGAAAGTACTAGATTTACCTCTGACATGTAGTACTAGATGTACCTCTGACATGTAGTACAGAGAAGTATAAAGTACTATCACATGTAGTACAGAGAAGTATAAAGTACTATCACATGTAGTACAGAGAAGTATAAAGTACTATCACATGTAGTACAGAGAAGTATAAAGTACTATCACATGTAGTTGGTTACTGTTCGTGTCTTTAAATCATAATTAAAGGGTTAATTATCAAACAGATAAAACTGAAAAAGATTAAAGATTAAAATCTGCTGGGGGGGGGGGGGGGGGGGGGGGGTGTTGCCGGGGATGCTGGGATATTTTGAGGATGACGTCGTGAAGATGAGCATGACGGGAGGAGGAGCTGTGACGTCACAGGGCTCCGCAGTGCCGCTGTCTGACCGCGTCTCCTCCAGGAAGCGTTTTAACTTCTCCTCCTCTGCTCTCTTCCTCCTCTCGCTCCTCTTCTGCCTCCTCCTCCTCCTCCTCTTTCTCTCCGTCTCTCCCGCCTCGTCTCCATGCGGGTCTCCCTCCTGCAGCAGCACCAACAGCGGGCCTTCCTGTAAGCCGCCGCCCCGGCCTCGCTCTGCCCCCCACGGCGGAGCCTCCCGGCTGAGCCCTGCTGAGGTGGCCCAGGGAGAGATGCTGCTGCCGGCCTGAAGAGAGCAGGAAGCCGCGGAGGGATCCAGAAAGATGTCGAGCAGAGTGCGTCTGACTCCGGTGAGCGAGTCCGAACAGGTGGGTCTGTCCGATCATTGATTATTGATCAGGTTATCAGTTCTGTTACACATCATGGATGCAGTTTAGTGATTTTATTAATGAGTTTAACCACTGATACTGCTGGATTATTTGGATTATTGATGAGTATTAAATATGAATTATTAATTCTATGTATTATTGATGGCTTCGAGCTGACAGTTTAAACAGGGAGGAGCTGTGTTGATTGATCTGCAGACTCAGTGGATCAGCTGATCAGTGCCTTGCTTGGAGGCTCCTGGGCAGCAGTCATGACCTGCAGACTTTAACAGGTCCAGTATGTAAAGGCTCAGTTCATTTACATTACAAAAAGCAACAGTCATATTTTAATCTGCTGGAGACCAAAACTCAGGTTTCTCTGTTTGTGTATTATGTGTTTTTATTAGTATTTATTTTAGCATTTCACCATCAGGTCTGTTTGTTTCTCAGCGTTGTCATATTGATCAGACTCTGACTCAGACGTCGTAAAGGTCTCCAATAACTTCAGATCAAAGTCCAGAGTCCAAGTCCAAGCTAGTGACGCTGTAAACAGGACCGCCTTCCTGCACATGCTCAGTAGCGTCTGTCTTACACAGAACTGCTGTCTGGAGACTGAAAACATGAACACTGTTAATAGTGATGAAGCCGTTTCTAAACAAACTAACGTGATGAAGGATCATGTGACCCAGTGCAGCCGTGATCAGTTGATTGTTGGTATGATGGATAAGTAGATGCAGTTCACGCTGCTCTGAGTCTGCTGGATGTTACAGTTCAAGCTGCTCTGAGTCTGCTGGATGTTACAGTTCGAGCTGCTCTGAGTCTGCTGGATGTTACAGTTCAAGCTGCTCTTCTTATGAAGCCGTTTGTCTCATCAACGTGTGCAGCTGCTGTTTACTGTGACGCTGAAGAGACGTGAAGGTTCTCCGGCAGGTCTTTGTGATTTCCCCTCCCAGTTGTGACGGGTTGCTGCAGGCGGACGCAGCAACTGTTGGGCCGCCAGCTTGTTCTCCAACTGTCTGCTTCCTACTGATTTCTCTCCTAAAATACACTGCAGCATGTGACCTTGAGGGTCTGGTGATGTCACCCGCCCCTCCCTCCCCCATCCTCCCCTAGCAGTGATCTTTGACCCCGGCGGTCACTTTGTCATGTGACATCTGCAGTCTGATGAATCACTCTGCTGCTTTTTGCTGAACTGTGAAATCAGCTACCCTGTCACCATGGCAACACATCGGTTTACTATGGGACACCCCCCACTCCAGAGTCCCAACAAGTCCCTGAACTTTAACCTCTGACCTCTGAGGGGTCCTCCTCCTCGTTAGCACAGCGACTAACTGATGCTAGTTTTACTCATGGAGGGTGGCAGCCAGATAAGAACCAATCACAGGCTTCAAAAACACCATGTGATGCCTCTAGTTGGATCAGTGTCTTTTGGGGCATTAAAACTACTTTACAGCATCCGCTGGAACCAGCCGACATACACGTTCTGCATTCAGCACTTAGGAACAGAGTAATATTAGGTCATAACCAATAATCCTCCTCAGAATATGTTGACCTGAACATCAACTGAAGTTACATAATGTTAGAACATATAACCTGATTACAGCTTTCAGTCCTGATCAAAACTCAAAGAGCAGCTGAACAATTCCAGGAATTCACATTTTGCACTGTTGGATAAGAAGATTCAACAGACTAAAAGTTAAACTTTCATAAATTATAGATTCACTCTGCAGCTGTAATCTGTAAACTGAACCACAAACACACGAGGAGCACTTCCTGCTCTGTTCTTCAGCATCTGCTCACATTTGACGGGATGAAGAGCTTTTTATCTGAATAGTTTTGCTTTGTTCACACCAAAGCTCGACTTGACAGTGTGACTACCTGCTGTGATGTGTGTGTGTCAGCTGAGGATCCGCCGTGATGTAACAGTAGACGTGTTTGTCACCTCCAGCTGGTTGAGACGCTGTCCGACTGGTTTCTATCGTCTCCGCTATCGGACAGCCGCCGGCCTGCAGCAGATACAGTTTGCTCCGTCTTTGTTCTGAAAGCACAGTTGCAGCTCTCGTCTGACTGCAAGAACAACGAGTGTAAAGGTCACAGAGACACGAGCGAGCAGCACAAACATCTGCTGCTGGTTTCCTGGAAGTAAACAAGCCTCCATCACTGCAGCGACTCGTCACCTGTGAACCTGACATGAGGACTACATGTTCCATAAATCTCCATTAAATCCTGAAGACGGAGCAACGTGTCTCCTCAGAACCAAAAGCAACTGTTTAGGTTGATTCACTGACAACAGAAAGATAAAAACGTGCATTGACTCTTCACACTACAGTAGTTTCCATCCTCACTGAGTATTTGTGACGCAGCTGAAGAGTTTGAACAGCAGGATGTAATCTGAGCGCTTTGAGAAAAGGACTTAATACAGGAGAGCTAACGGGGCTTCATCGACCGCTAACGGGTGATATAAAGGAATGTAAACACTGTGGTTGCTATCAGAAAAGCTCATTCACTACAGTCATCCAGATCAGTAAATATTGTTGTTGTCTTCACATCCATTTTATTCATTATTGTTTTCTCTTCCTTCTATACATTTATACGTGTCATGTTTGCAGTGATGTTGTATCTACCTGAAGACTTTTAACGTCTCACCATGAAATAACCGTCTGAATAAAGACTTTTGAACTCATTTGAACTCTTGACCTTTAACTTTCTGTGAATATTTATTAAATTGAATGTGTCGGGATTCAAACCATCGACCTCTCTTGTCTCTTCCATCCTAAATGTTCCTAATAAATCTGTATGTGTGTGTTTCTCCCAGCCGAAGACTTCAGACGGCCTCCCCAAGCTGCCGACTCCGCCCACCAAATCCTCCAGCCGCCACAGCCTGCAGCGATGCCGCAGCTCTGTCACATCCGCCGCAGACGAACAGCCGCACGTCGGAAACTACCAGTTGCTCAAGACGATCGGCAAGGGCAACTTCGCCAAAGTCAAGCTGGCCAGACACACGCTGACCAGCCGAGAGGTGAGAAGCTGCAAGAACTTCATCTTAAACCAGTCAGGAGTCTGAGCAAGCTGATTTTATATATATATATATATATATATATATATATATATATATATATATATATATATGATAATACTCTGGGGCACGAATGTGATATGATATGATATGATAATGAGGTGAGGAATTGATTAGTTTGGATGTTTCTGTGTCTCCTGCAGGTCGCCATCAAGATCATCGACAAAACTCAGCTGAACCCCACCAGCCTGCAGAAGGTGCGACCTCTGACCTCTGACCTCTGTTTGTTATTGACACTGGTCCCTCTGAGTCAGTCAGATCTTTAACACTTGTTCCCTGAAGGTTATCAAAGAAATGCTCCAGGACAACCAATGCCGTGACATGTTGTAGATGTCTGTGTTTAGCCTAGCTTAGCACAATAAAGGGGGAAACTGTTAGTCATGTGATAAAATGTGTCACTGATTTAGATCATTTCTGCAGCTCTTTAGAGAAGTCAGTGTGATGAAGATCCTCAACCACCCAAACATCGGTGAGTCTGCTCTTTTCCTCCTCTTCCTCATCTTCCTCATCTTCCTCCTCTTCCTCATCTTCTCCCTCCTGCTCCATAACTAGCTTCTACACTACCATCTTACTGACAAGTTATCAAGTTATCACTGTAACAAAGAAACATGCTTTAATATTTGACAGTAGAGCTCAGTATTTGACAGTAGAGCTCAGTATTTGACAGTAGAGCTCAGTATTTAGCAGTAGAGCTCAGTATTTGACAGTAGAGCTCAGTATTTAGCAGTAGAGCTCAGTATTTAGCAGTAGAGCTCAGTATTTGACAGTAGAGCTCAGTATTTAACAGTAGAGCTCAGTATTTAACAGTAGAGCTCAGTATTTAGTAGTAGAGCTCAGTATTTAGTAGTAGAGCTCAGTATTTAGTAGTAGAGCTCAGTATTTGACAGTAGAGCTCAGTATTTAACAGTAGAGCTCAGTATTTGACAGTAGAGCTCAGTATTTAACAGTAGAGCTCAGTATTTGACAGTAGAGCTCAGTATTTAACAGTAGAGCTCAGTATTTGACAGTAGAGCTCAGTATTTAACAGTAGAGCTCAGTATTTGACAGTAGAGCTCAGTATTTAGCAGTAGAGCTCAGTATTTAACAGTAGAGCTCAGTATTTGACAGTAGAGCTCAGTATTTGACAGTAGAGCTCAGTATTTGACAGTAGAGCTCAGTATTTAACAGTAGAGCTCAGTATTTGACAGTAGAGCTCAGTATTTGACAGTAGAGCTCAGTATTTAGTAGTAGAGCTCAGTATTTAACAGTAGAGCTCAGTATTTAGCAGTAGAGCTCAGTATTTGACAGAAGAGCTCAGTATTTAACAGTAGAGCTCAGTATTTAGCAGTAGAGCTCAGTATTTGACAGTAGAGCTCAGTATTTGACAGTAGAGCTCAGTATTTAGTAGTAGAGCTCAGTATTTGACAGTAGAGCTCAGTATTTGACAGTAGAGCTCAGTATTTGACAGTAGAGCTCAGTATTTAGTAGTAGAGCTCAGTATTTAACAGTAGAGCTCAGTATTTAGTAGTAGAGCTCAGTATTTAACAGTAGAGCTCAGTATTTAGTAGTAGAGCTCAGTATTTAACAGCAGTAATATGTTTCTCGTGTTGTTTTTCAGTGAAGCTGTTTGAGGTGATTGAGACGGAGAAAACTTTGTACCTGGTGATGGAGTACGCCAGTGGAGGTAAGACCTGCCCACCTGTCTGCCCACCTGTCTGCCCACATATATGATCAGCTGTTTAATGATTTAACAGTGTTACACACCTGTCTGTGTCTCAGGTGAAGTCTTTGACTACCTGGTTGCTCACGGACGAATGAAGGAGAAGGAGGCCAGAGCCAAGTTCCGCCAGGTGAGTTCATTTCATGTCTGCTATTGCTCCTGACGGTGTTTCACAGCAGCGTGTTTTACAGCAGCGTGTTTTACAGCAGCGTGTTTTACAGCAGCGTGTTTTACAGCAGCGTGTTTCACCTTCACACGTCCTGCTGTTGGTATCAAAGTGTCCTCCGGTGTCTTTGCTCAGAGAAACGTGGGTTTCTTTTCCGTCTGTTTAGAAACTGCTGCTGCGTGTCAGTCGTGGTTCAACGTTCAGGGGAACTTCTTTAATTTGACCCTGTAAGGCAGCAAGTAAAGATGTGAGAGCAGCAGTTGTCTCTGCGTGTCTGGTTTACTGACTGTGATTCTGCTTGTGTCAGATTGTTTCAGCGGTGGAGTACTGTCACCAGAAGAGGATAGTACACCGAGACCTCAAGGTACACACACACACACACATTGATCCTGTTGTCTTTCACTCATTTATTCATTCACCTCTTTGTCTCATTTACACACACAGTTCACAGTTGCAACGGTTATTGATGATTATTGATCAGTTGATTGTCAGCTTCTCTACTGTGATCACATTTTATTTCTATTTGATGTTCTGACTTTTACAGACGAGTCATTAAAATCAATAATGAAGGAAACTTTAAAACAGCGTGTTTATTGATCACGTGTCTGTCAGGCAGAGAACCTGCTGCTGGACGCCGACATGAACATTAAGATCGCAGACTTCGGCTTCAGTAATGAGTTCACGCTGGGCAGTAAGCTGGATACGTTCTGCGGCTCGCCTCCCTACGCGGCTCCTGAACTCTTTCAGGTGAACACTCAGCTCCGCCCACCACACCTGCAGCACAGAAAACCTCACGTCAACATCCTGAATCTAGAAAATATCCCTTCTTTAAGTCAGCTGGCAGAAAAATATGTCTTATTATTCCATTTCTACAAAAGCGTGTTCATTCAATATCTTTAGTATCTGTGGAGAGATTAGAAGACGGACAGGAAGAGCGAATCAATGAAGGATCAATAAAGATTTATATATGAAATTATAGATTCAATTAATAAATTCATGTTTATGATCTGAGAAGAAATCATCTATGTTGGTTTATATTCCCCAGATATTAAACACATTTAGTAAAATAAGTAAATATAAAACTTCATTGATCCCTGAAGGGAATTTTAGCGTAAGAAACTGAATTAAGTGTTTTTATGGATGAATGAGTGTGTGTTGTTGTGACAGCAGGGGCTGCTGGGTAATGTAGTTCTGTAACTGCAGGGGAAGAAGTACGAGGGGCCAGAGGTGGACGTCTGGAGTCTGGGCGTGATTCTGTACACGCTGGTTAGCGGCTCGCTGCCCTTCGATGGACAGAACCTCAAGGTAGAGGGGTGGACAAAATAACAGAAAACAGTTCAGTTAAACAGCGACAATACACACAGACTGCAGCGTACCGATCCAGTATCAAAGGGTGTGTGTGTGTGTGTGTGTGTAGGAGCTGAGGGAGCGTGTCCTCAGAGGAAAGTACCGGATTCCTTTCTACATGTCGACTGACTGTGAGAACCTGCTGAAGAAGCTGCTGGTCCTCAATCCCGGGAAACGAAGCAGCCTGCAGGTAGGAATCATCTCCTTATAGCCTAACCCGCTTTACAGGATGATATACATGCATAATATCTGTATAATAGCATAAAATCTCTTAACGTTTAATATTTAGATTAATCAGCTCCAGTTGTTGTTTCTCAGCAAATCATGAAGGATCGATGGATGAATGTCGGCTATGTGGACGAGGAGCTGAAACCATTTACAGAGCCAGAACCAGACTACAGCGACCTCAAACGCATCGGTCTGACACACACACACACACACACACACACACGGCTCCACACCTTTCAACTCTATAGTGGTGCTTTATATGTGGACCAATCACAGCTAAGCATGCTGTGTTTTCTGACCAATCAGAGCTGATGGAGGCCATGGGCTTCCCTCAGGAGGAAGTGATGAAGGTGCTGGAGGGTCAGAAGTACAACGAGGTGACGGCTACGTACCTGCTGCTGGGGAGGAAACCCGCCGAGGTTTGTTACATAATGGGATGTGGTTAGCCTAGCTTAGCACAAACACTAAAAGTCAAATATAAATCTACCCACAATTCTCTGCTGTGTCTCTGTCCACCAGTTTGAAGGCAGTGAGTCTTTGTCCACCAGTAACCTGGGTCAGAGGTCACGACCCAGCAGCGACCTCAACGGCACCAGTCAGTCCCCCGCCCACTCTCGCGGCACATCGGCCAATCAGAAGCAGCGACGCTTCAGTGACCACGGTGAGTTTCTGTCTATGCAGTCACTCAGCTGCTCCTGCACTGTGACCTTGTGTTTACATTCATTAAGTCTGTCTGTCATGTGACTCAGTGGCGCCGTCTATCCCGCCACCCATGTCCTACACCAAGCGTTGCCAAGCCAACAGCGTAGAGAGCGACAGGAAGGAAGATGTGGGCAACACGCCGGCTTCACCCATGGGGGCTCCGGACCGCAGGAAGTCAGCTACGGCCTCAGGGGTGAGAGGACACCTCCTTTATTTATTGATTGATTGATTGATTTTCATTTTATAGAACAAATGAGGCTGTGAAAAAATGAGAGGATCAAGATTCAAAAGAAAAGAAAGATGCGTGTACAGACGTGAGGATGTGATGCAGAAAAGCGTGTTTCACATTGTTGAATGTGAAATCTATAAAAATGATTAATGAATAATGAAATGTGATTGTCTCAATTATATTTAGACTATAAAGTCTTAAAAGGACTCATATCCTGCACATGTCCAGCTCTGTATTTATATCCTGGCTCTACTGGAATATCTCTGCATGGTTTCCAGTTAAAACCTCCTTATTGATCTTATCCTGGTCCTTTATGCAGCCCCTCAGTTCAGCCTCTGTCTCAAACAGGACGTTTTAGCTCCTGTCTCTTTAAGACCCGCCTCCTGATGAGACGTTTTAGCTCCTGTCTCTTTAAGACCCGCCTCCTGATGAGACGTTTTAGCTCCTGATGAGACGTTTTAGCTCCTGATGAGACGTTTTAGCTCCTGATGAGACGTTTTAGCTCCTGATGAGACGTTTTTTAAGTTGATATGTTGAACTTGTTGGTAAACAGTTGTTTATTTCCACATCCAGCAGTTATGCAGCAACATCATCATCATGTGGAGTCGTGTTTGTGTCCAGCTGGTGAATCGGTGTGTGTTTGTGTTACAGAGCATTACTCGCAGAAACACGTATGTTCATGAGAGGACGAGCACTGACCGCCACTCAGCTGCTATTTCAAATGGGAAGGACAGCAGGTGAGAGGAATTCTGGGAGTTTTCACTTATCCCACCTGTAGTTCTCCAAATCAATAATTCGTCTCTGCTTCAGTCTACCGGAGGTACCTGCAGCATCCCCTTCACCATCGCCGGGGGCAACCGTCTCCTCCACTCGACCTCGTCACGTCAAGTCCATGTCGGCGTCAGGACATCCCATGAAGTCCTGCCTGCCTCCCATCGACGACAACGCGGAGTATCAGAGGTGAGAAACGACGTGATCCACGTCTCCTCAGTGACAGCTGTTTGTTTGCTGATTTATATTCTGAATATTTAATCCATTCATTCTAATTATGTAATATCTCTCCTCCTGCCCGCAGCTCCCCCCACCAGCCCCCGTCTTCACCATCCGCCTTCAGCGTCACCAGCAGCACCACACCGGACCGGACCCGCTTCCCCCGCGGCTCCTCCAGCCGCTCCACCTTCCATGGTGCTCAGCTCCGAGACCGACGCCCCGCCACCTACAACGGCCCGCCGGTCTCACCCAGCCTGTCGCCGCATGCCGCCACCTCGTTGGCCACACCCCGTCGCGGCACCTCCACCTCCCTTATCGGCAAGATCACCTCCAAGTTCGTACGCAGGTCAGTGACGTTAATTGATCTCAGTGTCCTTCCTCTTCTTCCTCCTCCTTCCATACAGTATTTCTACTACTAGCTGTCTGTTTTTATCAAATTATCTTTTGTTTGTCCTGATAAACGATCGTACTGCATCATCCAGGAGTTCATCAGGTGAGCCTAAAGAGGAGGGGCGGGACTCCAAGCCTCGCTCCCTGCGCTTCACCTGGAGCATGAAGACCACATCCTCCATGGATCCGGGCGACATGATGAAGGAGATCCGGAGGGTTCTGGATGCCAACAACTGTGACTACGAGCAGCACGAGCGCTACATGCTGTTCTGCGTGCACGGCGAAGCCCGGCAGGACGGTCTGGTCCAATGGGAGATTGAGGTGTGCAAACTGCCCCGCCTCTCCCTCAATGGCGTGCGGTTTAAACGGATCTCTGGCACATCCATCGCCTTCAAGAACATCGCCTCAAAAGTGGCCAATGAGCTCAGGCTGTGACGGACACTGCGAGGAGGATACCGCTGCTCCTCTTCTTCACAGGACGGCCCCCCCCCCGAGTGACGGTGGCCATCTTGTGTTTAGCACTAATGTAGGCTAACTGCTGTATGACTCTTTGAAAATACACCTTATTATACTCAACAGTTACTATTTAATATCACTAAATGTTAAATGCCAGTTAAACCAAATATTAAAAGGACTGGTGGTTCAGGTGCCCCGCCCGCACCGAGGAGGTCCAGAGAGTGCTAGCTCAGTTTGTTTGTTAGCATTTAAATCCATCTGTCATCGGGTCATTTAAGGTCGACTGAAGCGACACTTTTGGTTGGTCAGTTGCTGTGAGTCAAAGGTTTGCAGGTAATCTTGAACATCATGTAACCTGGTTTCCTTTCTCATAAAATCAACCTGCGTGTTACCTGGAGTTTGACAGCTCTAATATTGTTGCAGAGCCTTCACCTGGTTTCAGGGCGTGACCTGGTTCTGGAGCAGCTAGCGAGCTGTGCATGCAGGTACAATATTCATCACCATATATCTGTTAGAGAGCCATGTTATCCTGCTGCCAGTTAATATATTATTAATGTGATCACACATACTGTTAAAGTGAAGACACAAACATGACGCGTTGGAGGCAGAGATACGTCTGCATAGTTCCTCTCAAGCTAATGTTAGCATGACCCTCTGCAGGCTGAAGCTTCAGAAGCTGAAGTCTGGTGTGAGCTGCATACATGATCATATCCATATCCATGTTTCTGATCATCATCGTCAATACCAGTCAATCGTTTTTCTTCTGACTTGAGTTTCATTAATGGTTGATTGGTTTCTGGATTTAGTTTCTCCTTCTGATCACCACTAATGGAAGACGATATTGATCCTCATTACATCAGGTACCATCACATCTGCACCGTGTGTTCACATGCCTCAGCTCCTGGTTTCAGCTAGCGTATTTATATATAAAGGCTTATCTAGGCTTCTGAAACCAGGACACATGTGAACACACTCGTCGTTTACTGTGAACTGTCTCTGAATGTGCAGCAAATATCCACTTTTACTGTCACTGTTTAGTGGCAGCGTCCTCGCTGTTGGTTGTATCAGTGGAGAAATGTTTGACCTTTGACCTCCCTTCGCTCACCTGCTGGCTGATGTTAATACTATTGCAATAATATGTGAGGTCTCAGTAATGATGTCATTGTTCAGCAGCCGTTCAAACACAAACTTAAACTCTGTAAATCATCCCCACGTACAGCTGACACAACAGAATGTTTTTAGGTCTAAACCAGCCTGTACAGGTGAATATATGCAGGTATGTTTGCTTGTTTTCCTCCACTGAGAATATTATTTTTCTGTCATTCGTGAAGCAAACTGTTCAAATTTAAAATCTGGTGTTTTTCTGGATTTTTCTTTGTGTCATCTAATCCCATGAAGACCAACAATGTGAACTCTTTAAAACACCTCATAAATATGAGGTTTAATTTTTCATGTTTAAAAAAGGCTCAGTAATTCCCTAAAACAGCTGATCTCTGTACGGGAGTAAAAGGTGCATTTATTGGGGACTATTTTCAGCAGCGGATGAATCTATATTTGGTGCATATCTAGCAGCAGGACTGTGTGATTGGTGATGAGGAAACATATGGATATATCAGGCGTTCATACACACACAGACCTGTTAGTAGATCAGTTCATTGTTGGTCATGAGATTTGTTGACAAGAAGAAAAATGTAGGAAATGAGCGACTGATCCCCAAACTGAAGAAACGGCATCAAACTTGGTCTTTTGATGGTGTTTTCTGGAAGATGAAACTCTGTTACACCACTTTATGCCTTCTAAATATGCTGCTTAGTATTTCTGATGCATTCACTTGTACCAGAGGAAATGAGCAGTTTGTGTTTTATTAGATTTTTTCTGTATATTTTGAGTTTTTGGCTGCATGCAGAGACAGTAAAGTGGTACAGCTGAGGGTTCATTACTGGAGCTGGGGACATTTTGGTATATCGTAGCACTTAAAACCAGGAAGGGAACAAACAATGCACATCTTAAAGCCTTGTCCGAGTGGGATGAGTTCATGTGACGTGGGAATTCTGAGCCTCTTACTTGAAAATACCCCTTGCCTCAGCTTTCAGAGAGTAACTTGCACCATGTGACTTGATATCTCTGACTCATTGCCAACAGGAAAGTAGTAGAAGTCCGGTGTAGCCATGATAGATTAATTTTAAATAAAAAACACAGAACTGAAAGACTTTTGACATGAGTCGTTTTGTGATCTCATCTTTTATTTTTTTCTAGCCTAGAAATGAACCTGGATCGAAGAGTGAGTTTGTTTTCATGTCAGGTCTGAACTCATACTTACGGTACGGTACATGATGACGTTAATGTGTTCACATCATTCAAGACTTCATTCATTCAAACTTATTTTAGTTAAAATTCACAAGATAATTAAGAGTTTTGAAAAATCATAACCTAATATCATCATATCAATTCCAATAATTACACTGAGAGCCAATAAATGATAATTTTGATGGATTGACACGCTTCCCTCTGATTGGACAGTCTCCTCACTCTGGCCAATCCACATCCAGATCTACTTCTGAGTAGGAATGAGCTCATCTATGTCTCGGTCGCCCTCCAGCCTCGTCTCCATGGCGATGAACAGTTTGACCCCGTCCACCACCAGCTGGGTCAGTTCCACCTCGCTCGGGCCGAATGTCGCCACGTTGCTCACAGAGAACAGAGCTGGGGATTCTGGGAAATAAACTGCTGCATTTGAACCCAAATCTGTTGTCCTATGTTGACTTTGTGTTTTTGTAGAATATACCTGTTCTGTCCATGCGGAGCCTCAGTCTCTCCAGGATGTCCTGCAGCCGTCTGTGTTTGGGGAGGTGCTGCAGCTTGAGGTGGACGATGATCCTCAGACCCGTCCCCACGTTGGCCGGAGAGCTCGTCACCCAGCCCAGCTGCTGCTTCCAGGTGAACGGGTGTCTGAGCTCGCTGTAGGACTTCTCCAGCTGGACACAAAGCAGTCAGAGGCTCAAAGCTCCTGAAGGTCAAAGGTCATGACTCCCACTGGAGGAGCCGTTTGTTTTTAACAGTGTTTGATGCAGTACTTTCTACAATCATATAAAACAATGAAAAGCAGCAAATCATCATAATTATTGTGTTTTGAGATTACAGGACACTTCTGTCTCTAGTGTAAGACACTTCTGTCTCTAGTGCGGGACACTTCTGTCTCTAGTGTAGGACACTTCTGTCTCTAGTGTATGACACTTCTGTCTCTAGTGTATGATACTTCTGTCTCTAGTGCGGGACACTTCTGTCTCTAGTGTGGGACACTTCTGTCTCTAGTGTGGGACACTTCTGTCTCTAGTGTATGATACTTCTGTCTCTAGTGTATGACACTTCTGTCTCTAGTGTGGGACACTTCTGTCTCTAGTGTGGGACACTTCTGTCTCTAGTGTATGATACTTCTGTCTCTAGTGCGGGACACTTCTGTCTCTAGTGTGGGACACTTCTGTCTCTAGTGTATGATACTTCTGTCTCTAGTGTATGACACTTCTGTCTCTAGTGTGGGACACTTCTGTCTCTAGTGTAAGACACTTCTGTCTCTAGTGTGGGACACTTCCGTCTCTAGTGTAGGACACTTCTGTCTCTAGTGCGGGACACTTCTGTCTCTAGTGTATGACACTTCTGTCTCTAGTGCGGGACACTTCTGTCTCTAGTGCGGGACACTTCTGTCTCTAGTGTATGATACTTCCGTCTCTAGTGCGGGACACTTCCGTCTCTAGTGTGGGACACTTCCGTCTCTAGTGTGGGACACTTCTGTCTCTAGTGTATGACACTTCTGTCTCTAGTGCGGGACACTTCTGTCTCTAGTGTATGATACTTCTGTCTCTAGTGCGGGACACTTCCGTCTCTAGTGTATGATACTTCTGTCTCTAGTGTGGGACACTTCCGTCTCTAGTGTATGATACTTCTGTCTCTAGTGCGGGACACTTCTGTCTCTTGAACCGTCCATTTATGATCAGACCTTCACTGACCTTCTGCAGGTTGATGCAGATGCATTTAAATGCTTCAGCGATATTGGCGTCGTCTCGTGTGGACACCAGTCTGAGGTGGTCCTCCATGTTGACCCTGACCACCAGGTTGCCATCTTTACTCACCCTGCAACAAGGAATCATGTGACTTCACATGGTTGACAACAGACGTTCAGTCAGTTTCCCCACACAGGAAAACTGAGGTTCCTTGTCTTGCTTAAAGACAGTTTTACATGTGACAAAAGGAGCCAGACTGACCAGACGGCCCTGGAGTCGGGCCAGTCCCGGGCTACGCCGGTGCGGAGGTGGGAGGAAGATGGAGGGTTCAGGTTTAGCTCCCTCTGCTGCTCCTGGTTCAACTCCTCGAGCAAGAGGAGGCGAGCTGGCTGCTGCTCCTCCTGCAGCGTCTGCAGAGCTGAGAGCAAAAACGTCCCAGTCGACTGGTTAGTGGTCATCAACAGCTGTTTATCAGCTGTTTTGATGTTTTAACTTTGTTATGATATGAATCAGATCTGACATAAAAATCATCATCATGTTATGTGAACATGGATTCATGACGTAAATAACATGCTATGTGTTGGTGGTGAGACAGGTGTGCAGTACCTCTCCTGGCCAGCGTGAGGAGCTGTCTGCGCTCCCCTCGGCTGCAGTGTGTCGGGAAGCAGAAGTCCTCAACACCTCGAACAACACTCACCTCACAGCTCACAGCGTATGACCTGTCCAAGTCATCTCCCCCCTTCACACACACACACACACACACACACACAAACGGTTCAGCTGTTAGTTTTACGTCTTCTGCGGTTTATTATTAACAAAGGCTCCTCATTAGTAACCTGTCAGTGGTCGGACCAGCTACCTTTAAGTTGTCGTAGTTGAAGTCGCTCTCTGGCGTCTGGCTGGTGATTTTGTGGCCGTGATACGCCTCAATGACTCGGTCGAAGAAGTCGCAGAACAGGATGTAGGACTGAGCATCACCCGCAACGCAGCCCACAGACACAGGACCCGACCAGTCACCTTCACACACAAACGTTGTGATTGGGCAGTGAATTAATGTTGGACTCTCACCTGTAGAGAAGCTACACGTGTATTAAAGTCATGGGGTCATCAAAGGGCAGCACTACCCTTCTAACAATGATATTCAAAGAAGAATATATGAACTTCCAATATCATTCATTTCAATTAACAATAGTCAACTTTCTAGGAGAGGAACTACAGCTGCAAAAAAAACCAATTACTGTACTTTCAATATGAGTATAATAACAGCATAACAGTAATATTTATTTTAAGTTTTCATCTACAACTCAAATCTTCAGTAATGTATTTTAATACAAACTAAAATCCATAACTTCCTTTAATCTATTTGTTCCTGATTTTAATCTTCCTGTCTTCCTTTGCCAGCCCTGACATCACCTGACATCACCTGACATCACCTGACATCACCCTGACATCACCTGGTTCCTCGAGACCCAGGCGGATGACATCATCAAAGATGACGCCGCTGTGGGTGCAGCGATCGAACTGGCGGCGGTACATGGCCGGTGTGAGAATCTGCCCCATCCAGGTAGAGTTCCTGCGCAGATCAGGAAACTCCTCCTCAGGGGAACCTCTCCTCAGGTGGAACTGGGACATGGGGTCGGGGGGAACCAAACTCTGAGCGCACAGGAAGTTGTCATAGAGGAGACAGGAAGTTAGTCAGAAGACTGCATGCTTTTTACTTTTAGTGCGTACTGCAGCTGCCCTTACAAAGTCCGCATACAGGTGGGATATAATACTTCATCTGTCATTACGGTTGTCATGATGTCATTGGTCTCTTTCAGCGGATCAGTCATGTGACACAAGACTCACTGCCACATGATAAATAACCATGGGAACGGCAAAATAATTGTTGTTTAAACTGTTAAAATCACAAAGGTTTCAGTTGAGGAAGTTGGTTTAGGTTCAAAACGCTGGATGCAACATACCGGATGTTAATGATTACCTCTAAGATGGGCCGGTACCTCCCCTCCAGAGGAAACACTAGTGGAGCTGCAGCAGGAGCACAATAAACAATCAATAACAATACAAATCTAAAGGTGAAGATTAAACACACTTAAACATATCTCACCTGCTTTTCTTCTAACATATGTACATATTGTGAATTTTGACAAATTCAAGCATTTAGTTGATGATATAAATTTAGCCTGTATAGGCTATATGTGAATAGCTACATTATGATAGATATATAGATATTTATAAATATATATAATGCTGTCTGGGCCGGTTTAATGTTGTTCAAAACACCTTTTCTATGTTGCTCATACAAATGAATTGAGTCAGTTACCAGATTAAATAAAAACTTCATATCATCATGTACAATATAAAGATCAAAATACAGAGACTTTAACGACTTCAAGATGAAATCACTCAAATGTTCTCCATGGTAACGTTGGTATTCTGAGGTTCTCTGGAGAACAGTCACATACATACGTGTAACTGAAGAGGAAAACAGGTCTCTGAAATATAACCATGCGGTATTAAGGTATGCAGAGAAAACAGAGACACTCACGTTTGACCTTCCACATGTCGTCAGCGTGATGGCAGACAAAAGCTCTAAGAATAGTTGGTCCTGTGCAGCTCGTCCTGCAGCCTGCAGGAGTCCAGTTACAGTCCACACAATGTCAGCTTTTTATAACTGCTGCTGTGCTGCTGCTGCTGCTGCGCATGTCACAGAGTTTATGGCCTCTTCCATCAGTAGACAAGTCTGTGACATCATGTTTTGAACCAAAGGTTAGTCAGTGTGCTCGATGCAAACACTATTTACTGTCATGCTCTCAGCATCAACTGACACGTCCTGAAACATTCAAGGATGTTGACTGTGGTCAAGTTTCAGGATGTTGAGCACTTGGACACCAGAAAAGGGACTTTTCCAGGCATGCATATGTATTCAAATCAAATCAAATTTTATTTATATAGCCCAAAATCACAAAATCCATTTGTCTCAGAGGGCAAATGTGAAGAAACATATGAGTGAACAAATAATCGACTCTTTCTAAGTCAACACTAGCAGCTTCATTCATCTGGTTATCATGATAAGGCTTCAGCTGAAACTTGATGTGGTTCTTTAACATACTCACTGACCTTGAATGTCTGCTGGATGAGCTCGACACTGTATCAGCATTATCCTCAGCCTTTCCTTTAGCTCAACGGCTCTGAAGAGGAAGTTTTGAGGAGACTCACGACTATCTCGTGTTTATTAGTCTGTGGTCTATAGAACTGTCCTCTTTGAAATGTCCCTTTAACTGGGGGAGGGTAAGGCCACTCTTTATCTCAAGCATCACCAATACTCAAAGCTGGACTGATTGACTTGATCACATATGTATTGGTGATGCTGTGATGGTGATGATCACAGCCTCCATGACTTCAGCCTCACTGTGTCCTTTACTCAGGCCTCTGTCAGGTTTGTGTTTGACCGTCTGTCCTTCTTATTGTCCCTTCAGGTCTGTTGACAGCTGGCTGTGTCTGTACTAACTTTACCTGTGTCTGTAACTGTACCTGTCTGTAACTTTACCTGTGTCTGTACTAACTTTACCTGTGTCTGTACTAACTGTACCTGTGTCTGTAACTTTACCTGTGTCTGTACTAACTTTACCTGTGTCTGTACTAACTTTACCTGTGTCTGTACTAACTTTACCTGTGTCTGTACTAACTTTACCTGTGTCTGTAACTTTACCTGTGTCTGTACTAACTGTACCTGTCTGTAACTTTACCTGTGTCTGTACTAACTGTACCTGTCTGTAACTTTACCTGTGTCTGTAACTTTAACTTTACCTGTGTCTGTACTAACTTTACCTGTGTCTGTAACTTTACCTGTGTCTGTAACTTTACCTGTGTCTGTACTAACTTTACCTGTGTCTGTAACTTTACCTGTCTGTACTAACTTTACCTGTCTGTAGCTGTCTGTGTTTAAACATGTTTTCTGACTAATCTGTGTTGTCTCTGTTGTATTTCTGTATTTTCTTCTGTATTTGTTCAGCATGTTTCAGCCTCTGTTGAAACACGCTTCAATTCATTAACTGCATTGTCTATACATTATACGTCATATATGTTATATGTTATCTTATTTGCCACACACACACACGCACGCACGCACACACACACGTTTCTCTGAGCTGATGAAGTTATAAAAACTCCTTCAGATCGATCGTGTTGCAGCCGCGCCCCCGACGCTGCGCGCTCCCGTGGTCATCAGTTCGTCACACTGACGTCATCCAGCGGTGCCTCAGTATCTGTTGAACATTAAATGAACTACAATGGGGGGGTGCAGTCTGCCCAACAGAACTACAGGTCCCACATTCACAACACTTCATGTCCACGTTATCTAAAGTCACGGTGCAGGTAATAAACACGTGATGCTCAGTACAGCGCATGTCTGTTCTTACTATGCTGTGTCACGTGATCACAAGAAAAAGGCAGGAAGCAACTTTCTCAGCAACAGAAACTAGACTCAAACTAAATCTGTGAACTGTGTTTGACATAAAGTTTTTAGTTTTATGCTGTTTCTTCGTTTCCTGTGTCGGTGGAGAAGTGCATGATGGGAAACCAGATTCAGACTGTCCCGTCTGAACTTCCTGAATCACAATGCAGTAAGAAACTGGTTTAATGACCCTCAAAGTGTCTCTGATTCACGTTTCTGTGGTTCTTTTGTTTTTAACATTTTTACAGTAATAACAGTAACACACGTGACTGGTTTGTTCCTGAAGCTTCAGTCATAAATTATTATTAATTAATAATGATTAATACAACAGTACAACAACACAAATTTGACCCCATGTTTGGACAAAAGTTAGAATTTTGAATAAAAAGTGACAAACAGTGAGGCTCCCCGTGTCATGGGCTGGGTTAGGGTTAGGGTTAGGGCTCACGGGGTATTACAGACCTTGGGTGACCCTACCACAAGCTGTTGCCCCTGACAACGCAGCAACCAGGGTTAACGGGGATGTAAACGCCTTCACCATGATCAGGTGGTGATTCTTATAGAAATGTCGTTGCAGTCTTTAAGATAACCTCACTCCAATGAACAGTTGGTTTTTAAATCTAAATATGTCCCATATATCACATGTTTACCCCTCTCCTACCTGCTTCAGGTGCTTCAGGTGCTTCCTGATAATTCTGTCTGTTCCCTCTCAGCTACAACTCAGAGAGACGCAGGAAGCTCGAAGGTCAGCGCCGAGAATCAATGTGTCATCAGCCAACCTCATCTGAACAATGTTCAGGTTCGAGGGTCTATAAATATGAATGTTAGCAACACATACGGTAAATGTTTCTTCTGAATTTATAAGTTTCATAAATGAATACTTGCATGTATGTTTAATTATGCTATTGCCTAAAATATAACCACTGTATGCCTTTATTTATTCTGTTTACATGTTTGTGTTTCAGTCCAACCTCCTTCCAGGACAGACGAACCTAAAGTTGTTCCTCACCAAACCAAAGGTACCGTAGAGACATTATAAATATGACCCATATTAAACAGATTATCCACAACACAATGGCAGAAAATCACAACTCTTTCTTGTAAAACATAATTAGATGAAATTCTTATGAAGGTGTTGACACAATTGATGCTGAAAGCAGGTAAACAGGAAGAGGAAGTGATGGAGCTGCAGACCGGTGACAATGTGAACATAATGGGCTGGAAGGCCAGACAGACATATTCAGACATACAAAGCATGTGTGATACTCGATGAGCAAATAAATGTTATTAATATAACTGTATTTTTATTATTTTTCAGAAAGCATCCAAAGTTGCCAAGATGAACTAAAATCTTACCTTGAAAATATCACAAAGAATCTGTTACAAGGAACAAAGGATGGATCATCAACTCCTTTAAACAGGATCTATACGGAGCTTTACATCACAGAGGGAGGCAGCGGGGAGGTGAACAGTGAACATGAAGTGGTTGAATTAGAAAGCAGAAGGCGTACGAGTGAGGAGAAGAAAATCCAACTCAATGACATTTTGAAAGCTTTACCAAACGAAGAGAAGCCGCCCCAGCGAGTCCTGACGAAGGGGATCGCTGGCATCGGAAAATCTGTCGCTGTGCAGAAATTCACTCACGACTGGGCAGTTGGAAAATCCAACCAAAGCATTCAGCTCATATTTCCATTCACGTTCCGAGACCTGAATTTAATAAAAGACAAGGATTATAGTCTTATGGATTTAATAGGCCAATACTTTGAAGAAGAAGTGAAGGATTTGGAAACTTCAGACCTCAACAGTTCTAAGGTTTTGTTCATCTTCGATGGCCTCGATGAAAGCAAATTTCCTCTGAACTTTGAGAAAAATGCGATATGCCGCAGCGTTACAAAGACTACGACGATAGACATCCTACTGACCAACTTAATCGCAGGGAAACTGCTTCACAAAGCCTCAATCTGGATCACAAGTAGACCGGCTGCAGCCAGTAAGATTCATCCAGAGTACATACACAGGGTGACCGAGGTACAAGGCTTTAATGACGAGCAGAAGGAGGAGTACTTCCTAAAGAAAATCAGCGACAGGGATGTGGCTCAAAGGATCTACGACCATCTTCAGTCAAAGCCGCTGAGAACGCTGTACATCATGTGTCACATCCCAATGTTCTGTTGGATTACAGCCACGGTTCTCCAGAGTCTCATCACAGGAACCCACGAAAGTGAGTTACCCAAGACTGTGACTGAAATGTACACACACTTCCTGATTATCCAGATGACACGGAAAAATGAGAAGGATTATCAGGAAGCTGAAAAAGATGGCGAAAAAAAGAAAGAAAGGGATAAAGATATGATCATGAAATTGGGAAAGCTGGCATTTGAACAGCTACAGAAGGGCAACATAATCTTCTATGAAAAAGACCTGAAGGAGTACAAAATTGGTCTGAAAGAAGCTGCGGTTTATTCAGGAGTTTGTACACAGATCATAAGGAAAGAATCAGGTCTTCACAGAGAGGAGGTTTACTCGTTTGTACATTTAAGTGTGCAGGAGTTCCTTGCAGCTCTGTATGTATTAGAGACCTTCATTGAGAGTGGACAAAATCTGCTTCCCAGCCAGTCAAAGGTTAAAGTAACATCAGAGAATGGAGAAAGTCTTATCGTCCTCCTCCACAAGAACGCAGTGGACATGGCCTTATCCAGCAATCACGGACAATGGGACTTGTTTCTGCGCTTCCTGCTTGGTCTGTCACAGGACAAGAATCAGCGCCTTCTTCAGAAAGTGCTTGGATTTAAAGTAAGATGTGCCTTGAACAACCAGGAGACAATCACCTACATTCACAGGAAGATCAAGAAGCTGTCCTATACTGACAAGAGTATCAATCTTTTCCTCTGTTTAAATGAACTTGGCGACCAGTCTCTAGTAGAGCAAGTACAAATGTACCAGAAGTCAGGAGATGTTAGTAAAATTTCCCCTGCACATTGGTCAGCTTTGGCCTACGTATTGCTTGTTTCTCATGAAGACCTGGATGTGTTTGATCTGAAGAAATACAGCAGGTCAAATGAAGTTCTGGAGAGACTGCTGCCAGTGCTCAAAGCATCAAAGACAGCTCTGTAAGTACTTAGCTTCAAGAAACCCAAACACTCAGAGGATGTTTCCAAGATGTTAGCAGTGATTTTGTTTTTCATTTCAGGCTAAACGACTGTAACCTCACTGGTAGATGCTGCGAGTATATTTCGTCAGTTCTCAGCTTCAAGTCTTCTGGTCTGGAGGAATTAGACCTGAGCAGAAATGAACTGCAGGACTCTGGAATAAAGCTTCTTTCTGACGGCCTCAAAAGTCCCAACTGCAAACTCCAGAGACTCTGGTAAAAAGACACAAATGTTCTTCCTTATTAAGACACAAGCGTGAGATTGGGTGCCACATGAACGTAGCTTCTGTCCAACCTGTGGATCAGTTAATTTGAGGTCACAGAGAAAAGTACTTTAGAAGTTGCAGAGCCCCTGGCACCGCCTCCCAGTGACATCCTGCATCCTGAGACAATATGATTGGTTGGGTAACAATGTGTAGTCTGTCTCCTGGCAACTAATTTGACAGTCAAAACCGACATGAATGTGGCACTGCTGGTAAAAACTAATGTAGTTTCTTTTTGTGTAGTTTGAAACAATGCAGCATCACAAGACAAGGATGCCAGTGTCTGGCCAGCGGTCTGTCTTCATCCCACCTGAGAGAGCTCGACCTCAGCCACAATAAGTTTCATGATGGAGGCCTGAAACTACTTTCAGCAGTTCTCAGCAAATGCTCTTTGGTAACACTGAGGTAAAATGTTAAAAACTTCCTGGTGATTGATCTGTGTGGACAAACCGAATGAGACGTTTTCATATCAGATCTGATTTATATCTGATTTCTGGTGGTCAGATCAGAGTTCATGTGGTTTTAGAATGATTGACTTCTAAACATGGAGGAGAACAACAACAACAACAACAACAACAACAACAACAAGGGGGTGGGTCAGTGAGAAGGGTCTAATTTTAGTCTGCATGACACTCAGTAGACCCCCTGGATGTTGTCACACAACCCCGACCCCCAACCGACTCTGTAGTAAAGTGTAGATACTGCAAATATGCACATCCATCAAATGTGTTTATTGTTGTTATTCTTATACTCTTGTGTCACTAAAATGTGAATATAGCCTTAAGAGTCTTACCTGTAGTAGTGCTGCAATATAAAGTTTGTCCTGAAGGCGGCGCTAGAGGAAAGATCATGAGGTCAATCAAATGAAACAGAAACTAGATCAGTAAGATGCTTGTGTACATGTGAACATTATGCTCTGTTAGTGAACACCAGTGGGTCACCAGTGGGAACCATGAATATCGATGTCCTATGCTGTCTGCAGGTTGGGCGAGTGCGGCATTACAGAGGACGGATTCAAGTCTCTGGCTTTGGCTCTCAGCTCGAATCCATCTCACCTGAAAAACCTGGACCTGAGCAAGAACAGTCTTGGAGGACAGGCGGTGGCTCAGCTCTGCAGCTTGCTGAAGCATCCTGTCTGTCAGATAGAGAGACTTTGGTAAGACTCACTCAGTAAAAAGGCTTCAAATGACAATTCAGCATGTTAGGAAATACTGAAATCCTCTGTGTTAGACTTGTGCCCAGAGTCAGATGATAACATCTTTGTCCTGTACAGAGATCGGTCCACGACGTTCAGACTGGTTGAGCATAAAGACTTTAGTATAAAAGCTTTCCAAAGGTCAAAGGAACACTTGACTGCAGCAGCGTCTTAAAGTCCTGAACTGATGGTGGATTTGTCAGATTTGTACTGTCACATGACCCCATCTGGCTACAGGATAGACTGCTGACTAGCCTGTTAGCTAACAAGATACAACATGGAAATAAGACAGGTTTGGAGTTCTTAGAGGACTTACTATTTGTGTTAAACTAAGCTAACACATCCTGGCCCACTTGATGCAAACAGGGCTTTGAATATGGAGACTAACGTTTTGTTTTTTTGGAAAGGCTTTTCAAGACAAACCTACAGAAGGAGTGTGCAGCAGCTCTGGCCTCAGCTCTGGCTTCAAACCCGTCCCAGCTGAGGGAGTTGGATCTGGGAGGAAACAATCTGGAAGACGCCGGAGTGACGGAGATCTCGTCTCTGCTGAAAAACTGCAAAATGGATACGCTGAAGTGAGACAGTCCTCTTTCTTAAAACCTGTCAGTGTGATACAACAGCTTACATTTACAGATTAAACATACAGTTACACGTGTGAAACTTTTCACAGCCATACATAACACACCAAAGAGTGGTGGGGAGGTTTTACCGGGGTCTGTAGGTAACACTTCCAAGTTACAGTAGGTCTGAAAGCTGTTTTCCAACAGACTGGCTGGCTGTCGGATTACAGGCAGCGGCTGTGCTGCTCTGGCTTCCAGTCTGAGGTCAAACCCCGCCCACCTGAGGGTTCTGGATCTGACAAGAAATGACCTCCAAGACCGCGGCGTCCAGCTCCTCTCTGAGTTCTTGGCGGAGCCACTTTGTCGACTGGAGACTCTGAAGTGAGTTGTTGTCACATTACTGCAAACGAAGGAAAATTTCGTCTGTTTTCTAACTTTTGAATAATGTTTCACATACATGTCCACAGAAACTGATGTAAAAACTGTTTTTAATGTCTCCGTCCAGCCTGAGATGCTGCACCTTAACGTTGACCAGCTGCCAGTGTTTGACCTCCGTCCTCAGACACTCGTCTGCTCTCAAAGAGCTCGACCTAAGCTACAACCGGCTGACGGACCAGGGGGTGGAGCTGCTCTCTGATTGGCTGAGGAATCAGCAGTGTCGACTGGAGATACTCAGGTGACACTTTATTTATTTATTTATTGTATTACATTACATTTATTACAGTTGAGATAAACAGTGGTGGAAAGTAACTAAGTACAGTTTTGAGATACTTGTACTTCATACTTCACTGTACTACATGTCAGAGGTACATCTAGTACTTTCTACATGTCAGAGGTAAATCTAGTACTTTCTACATGTCAGAGGTACATCTAGTACTTTCTACATGTCAGAGGTAAATCTAGTACTTTCTACATGTCAGAGGTACATCTAGTACTTTCTACATGTCAGAGGTAAATCTAGTACTTTCTACCTGTCAGAGGTAAATCTAGTACTTTCTACATGTCAGAGGTAAATCTAGTACTTTCTACATGTCAGAGGTACATCTAGTACTTTCTACATGTCAGAGGTACATCTAGTACTTTCTACATGTCAGAGGTACATCTAGTACTTTCTACTCCACTACATTTATCTGACAGCTTTAGTTACTGTTCAGATGCAGATTTGACTCAATGGATAATATAAGAAGCTTTTAAAATCCAACACATTGTTAAAGATGAAACCAGTGGTTTCAACCTTTTAGTCTTTTGACGTCTTACTAAAAGCAGTGTGTAGTCGGGTCACATTTCAGATGTCTATGAGTTGTTAACAGCTCCACCAAATAGTGATTTTTACCTCTAAACTTCTCACATGGTTTCATTTCAATAAATGTTCAAATGATCCAATATTTCAGCAAAAATCAAAGATTAGAGAAAAAGTCCAAAAGCTGAAATTTCAACAGACATGATTTCTGTCTCTCAGGTTGTCAGAGTGCACAGAGAGCAGCTGCGTGTCTCTGGCCGCGGCTCTGAGGTCGAACCCATCTCACCTCAGGGAGCTGGAGCTGAATAAGTGTCATCCAGGAGAATCAGGTCTGAGGCTGCTGTCTGAGCTCCAGAAGGACAAACGGTACAAACTGCAGACACTGACGGTGCTGTGATCACAAACACCACCCGAGAGACACTGAGAGACACTGAGAGACACTGAGAGACACTGAGAGACACTGAGAGACACTGAGAGACTCTGAGAGACACTGAGAGACTCTGAGAGACTCTGAGAGACTAAAGTATAAGATGCATCACGCTCTGTTAGCTGTTTCTGCTCTCTACCAACTCCTGAGGGAAACATCTAACCGCTCCACTATGTTCACCAGCTAGTATAATTAGTTTCATTAACTGTCTCAATACATTTAAGGCTAATAAGCAGTTAACAAGTCTTTGATCTTGTTTTCGTTCTTCCTGACGCACATTAAAGGACATTACCTGTTGATGATCATGTGACATTGCTGCCACACACTGACACTGCAGCTCCTTAAAAACATTTACATGAAGCAGTCTACGTCTGTATCACCTTACAGGACAGGTATGTCTTAAAACAACAGAGGCTGGAGTTTAAACATCACACAGGTTTAGATGAAAGACGAGGATGTTTCCATCAGGTAAAATGAAGGTTTTATTTACTTCTGCTCCGTGGTTGATAAAACATGGCGATCCTTCAGTTTTACCTGACAGACTTTATTGATCCCAAGCTGGGAAATTACAGTGTAGCAGCAGCATTACATACAGTGCAAGAACATAAAGAACAAACTATACAAAATAAAAATATCAATAGAGATAAAAATCCAAATAAAACCAAATTGGCAGTGCAAGAGTAAGAAAATGTGTTAACTACGCTAACCTGCACCTGACAGCCGGGTGGAGTTAAACTGAACCAGGTGTGATTCCACCTTTACACACTCATGCTGTTCATCCAACCATTCACAGTTTTAATATCTAGCAGACATCTCAAAGTTTCCAAACATGTCAGGATGAATTCTGGGTAAATGTGTGCTGCAGCAGACATGTAGGATATTTCCATCTGATGGACTGAAGCAGCTGTAAAAACATCACGTCTGGTTTAAATATTTCAGTTCACACAGTAAAGGCATCAAATCGCTGCAACAACACGGTACAGTGTATATAACCCCAGAGAGGAGCGACGGTTTCACTTTTCTAACTTTGACTTCATGTTCCAAAGAAACAAAGATAAATAATCCCTGAGTTGATGAAGCTGAAGCTGATGAGAGGAAGCTTACAGCTGCTCTAAACCTGCCATATCTACCTTCACTTTGACGAACAGCGTGTCGTCTTTGACGTACGTGGCGTTTTGAGGACTTTCTAGCTTGTTGATGGTGATGAAGCATGAAAACCCGACAGCGACGTTGCTGACAGAGTCGGCGGCGGGTCGTTGGAAGCTTTTGGATGTCGGCTCGGGTCTGAAACTGAGACTGCGGTGGTTCCCGGCACCACTTTGATCCAGAACAGACAGAGACACGGTTTGTCTGAAAGGCCACGGCAGTAAAGCGTCAAAGTCTCCTGGCATCAGGACAACGTAAAGAGACAGGTGAGTCCCTCTGCCCTCGCCATCCCCGTTCAGATAAGCTTTGGCGGCCATTTTGTAGCCGCAGCGCCCGGTGTGGAACGGCACGCTGCTCAGACATGGCGGCTGACCGTTGGCTTCATCTTCCCGCCTTTTCCTGAAGTCTTGGATCTTCCAGATCATTTTGCCGTCGAACGACGTCACCTCGAGTTCCTGCAGGCGCCGCATGTTGCGGCTGAACTGAGCAGTGTGAAAGTCCAGGAGACCTGAGTGACGCTTCAGATTCTCCTCCAAAGTTCCTGGATGAAGAAAACATCAGTGTTTAAATGTCATCAGAAGCAGGTGTATCGATGTAGGCATTCAGGTTTTGTTACCCAGGTGCTCTCTGAGGGCCTCAGCTGACGACACTTCTCGGATCACCGCAGCCAGAGAGCTTCTGAGCTCCTCGAGCTCCTCCACACCAGAACCAAGTCCTCCAGACTCCTGCTGGATGTCCAGCTGGACGGTGGACAGGACGTCCTCCTGCCTGCTCAGAGTCCTCTGATCACACAGACAGACGTGTTTATTAATGAGGCCTGCAGCTTCTGGTTTTGTGATTATGTAAATAAAGGACAGCAGTGATGAAACCTGTATTGACCTGAGCTGTGGAGACAATGTGTTCGTAGTTGCTGCTCTGCTGCGGCAGCTGCCTGATTTTCTTCTGCAGATCAGCGAGCAGTAACATGTCTGTCTGGACATCCTGCTGCCTCAGCAGCGCCTCCTCCTGGAGAACCTCCATCTGAGCGAGGTGAGAACAGTCTGAAGTAAATTACATCTGTGCTACATAAAGGTTTGGTTCTCACAGACAAAACCCTGCACTGGTGAGCTGGTATTAATGAAGGATGGATGCTCAACCTTAATCTTACATGGAGACGTAGAGACGTCCTCTACTTTCATCTACATACATGGTACTTCTAATAAATTCAGAAAGAGTTGAGATGAGAGTTGATCAGTGACGCAGGTTTGGCTTTGGGTTTGTAGGTTAAGATGAATAACGAGTGTGTAGTTTTAGTTTCTCTTGTGTTTTATCAGTTCCTATTATTCCATCATAGGAATACTGTCAATATTATCTTCAATAATCCGTTGATTGATCAGTGTATAAATGTCTATCATTATTCTCTGAAGTGAACTAAATATCCACATGAGAAGCTGCTGCCAGAAACTTTCTGCTTTAACAAAACAACTTAAATGATTAATCAGTTATGAAAGTTGTTGCCAATTCAAATCCTTTTATGGTAGTGTGTCCTACAGTATATACATTATGTATCTTCTGTATAAGTAATGATGTAAAGCACTAATTACAGGCTGCAGGTGAAGGTGTGCCACACCTGCTGCTCCAGGCTGGTGGTGCTCCTCAGCACCAGCAGCATGTGATGATTGACAGCAGCGTCTTCATGAAGCTTCGCTCTCCCTCTCTTCACCTGTGCAGGACGAGGACACCTGATGTCAGGTAACAATGTTTACAGCAACACAGAGAGAGTTTTACTCCTTCACGAGAGACACACAGACCTGCACAGAGCAGCCGAACTTCTTATAAAAGCAGTCGATGAAAACTTCAGGACATGACTCTCTGTGCTCTGTCAGCTGGAGGAGAAACACACACAGCTTTTAAAGCGTCATACATGTGGCTGCACACGGTTTCTAGCAGGCTGTTTGTGACCAACGAGCTGAGAATTTCTGTTCATTAGATAAAAGGCTAATTTAAGAAACGATACAACCCGTCTAATGTTGTCTGGCTCTGTGATCAGCTCACCGTGTGTCTGCGGACCTTCTGGGAGCAGCTGTTGGGACAATTCACTTCCACCTCCGGACACGAGCTGCGCACATGATCCTACAGAACACGAATCAGGACACATTTTATCAATCAATCAATCAATCAATGGAGGTGTTTGGTTCATATTCTGTCCACAACTCAAAGATATCCAGTTTACTGTCATTTTCTTAAAAAGTGACTCAGAGTCGCAGTAACATCCTGACAGAACATAATCTATAACTGATGCTGATGGAACGACGTTGGTTCTGCAGGTAAAAATTAAATCTTAACGCTTTTAAGGCTTCAGCCTTTTTAATTGGTTAATATATCATCCATTCATCTGTTGTTTTTCTGCTGCTCCACTTCCAGGTCCTGATTAATGAGTCAAATGGACATTTAGTTCACATTGCACCTGGTAAATCAGGTTCAATCACTGTTTTTAACGGATATCCTTCACACCTTGATCTTGAAACAGGTATTAAATTACATTCATTGAGGGTTTAATAGTGACATACAGTACCTGGCACCGTGTGACTGTGTGGATGTGACATTACCTGCACGAGGCTGAGCTGCTGTGGCTGCCTGCAGTGTGGGCAGGGCTCCGTGCGGTGAGGGCAGGTGTGACTCAGGTGTTCCTGCAGGTGTCTCCTCTGTAGCGCCACACTGCAGCCTGGATTGGAGCACTGCAGCTGCTCATACTGACACAACCTCAGGTGCTCCTGCAGAGGACAAACAAACCGTCGCAGATGAAAGATCACGAGCAGATTGACATTTAATTGGACACATGGTCTTACATTTAGTCATTAAAGGTCATGTGTATCAGCTGTTAGCAGCTCCTGTGGATTTATGGAGGTTTATGATCATGTCTGTGTGTTCACATTTGACTGAGTTATGATGGCCAAATTCTGCATATTCAACATTTTATATAAAAATCTTTCAGACATGAGTTGCTGGGTGCAAAGTATACCTGCAGGTGGTGTAAGGTGAGGACGGAGGTGCAGGATGGGGAGTTGGTGCAGTAAACCTCTAAACTGGAGATTTCTCTTTTGCAGCAGTTGTCCTGGAAAACCTGCAGGCACAAAAGCTTTGTTAGTATATAAATATTATTATATGATTTATTTTTGGTTACAGAGACAATGAAATAAAAAGACAAGTCCCTCTCATCTTTAACATCTGGATGTGTAGAAGTCTGCTCGACAACATGGCAGCAGTGGAATTCATCACAACCAGCACAAGTTGCATCTAATAAATACAGAATAATAATGTTTTGCAGTGAGAACACGTTATCGTCTCTGACCTCAGCAGGACTGATCACGGCTCCGTCCACCGGACACAGCGGGCTGGACGGTGACGAAGTCTCCCTGAAACACGAAGAAGACACTCAGCTCAAAGTCACATGGCAAAAAAAACAAAGCACAGATTTTACACCAAAAGCACAAGTTTGACTGTAAATGATTGGGTCTGAAAGCAGGTGCATTTTAAGGTGTGTCAGTGTGATGTTTTAAGGTAGTCTGAGTCATTGTGTCTTAAGGTGGACTGGCCCCTACAGCAGTCCTTGGAGGCAGTGGAAGCAGTAGATGTGTCCACAGGAGTTCTGCTGGGGGTTGAGCACGACTCCTCTGCAGACAGGACAAACAAACTCCTCCCTCAGCTTCAACACAAACTTCAGCGAGTGCTGGATGGAGGTCAGCTCCGTCTCCCAGGAGCTCACGGGGCCCACCGACCTCATCCTGGACTCCTTTGACCTCTTCATGGACTCCTCAGACTGCAAACTGGACTCTTCAGATCCTCCCGTCTTTGTGTCAGCTGTGGCCATGAGCCTGCAGGAGGATTTAAAAGATGTTATTTGCTAATTTTCATTTTCACTATTTGAAGGGGCTCAGAGCTGATCCCTGATGCAGTCCCACCTCCACCTCCTCTTTCACACCTCACTGTCTTACAGCCGTCATACATCCTCATCCAGATCTACACTCAGTGCAGCTCCCTCTGACCTCTGACCTCTCTGACCTCTGACCTTCTCTATCAACATCCTCAAAGCAAATCCTACATGTGCACTCTGTTTGACATGAAACCATACTGTTACATGTTTATATGTTTTATTACCAGTCATAAACATGTTTGTAGTAAAGATGAATAAAACAGCAAACCGTAAATGTGAATATAACGCGCCACGTGCTGATGTGCGTTAATATAAAGAGTGAATGAGTGAACACGTTAACGTCAGTCATAGTTGAGTTAGAGGGGAATCCCCGCTGCTGCTTTCTATCATCTGAACTGAACCAAACCTCTGATATCTGTTTACTACCCTTATCACAACAACAACAACAACAACAACAACAACAGCAGCAGCAGCTGATGCTCCAGACTGGGACACTTCCAGCCTCTCTGTGTGTGTTAAAGTCGGGATGTTCCCGCTGACAGGAGCCGTTTTACTTTCACTTTCCTCCCTGAACAACAAGAATCACATCAGTCACATTTCTGTGAATTTTCTTACCACGTCACTGAAATCCCTCAAATCAGATCCTCAGTCAGCTGATCGATCATGATCCGGTATTGATTATTATTAATGGTCGATACTTTCAGCAGCTGCAGCTGAAGAGGAAACTACCGGAAGTGACTCAACAACAACCTGCTGCCGCGAGCCGCTGCTACTGTAATATATTATAATAAATTATAATAAATTATAATATATTATAATATAAAACACATTACCAACACAATATCTGCCGCAGTGGCTCTTTATTTTTAAAATATTATCCATGTTACATGTTTTATACCCACAGACGAGGCCTATTTTAAATTAGGAGTTATGCATGAGCGTTAAATGTTTGGTTGGGGGCGGGGTTTCAGGCGACACGCCCCCAACATTTCAAGCATCCCCATTGGTTATTAAGCAGGAAGTATGAAATGTGGGAGAAAAGTTGTTGCCCACCTGTAGGTTTGATGCTTCCCAGTAGCTATTAGTTCAGTCTGTTTATATTAATGAAGAAGTAGCACTAGCATTAGCACTGCTGCTAGAAAGCTAATCCCCCATGCTAAGGCCTAGCATGTTTACTACAGACTCTACTGTGTTAGCCATGAGCTACCATGTTTTATGACCACACTGCAGACCGTCCAGGAGACCCAGGAGACAAGCTGCTGTCTGTTGGACACTGGAGACCCGGGTAGGATCCACACTGGAGACCCGGGTAGGATCCACACTGGAGACCCGGGCAGGATCCACACTGGAGACCCGGGCAGGATCCACACTGGAGACCCGGGCAGGATCCACACTGGAGACCCGGGTAGGATCCACACTGGAGACCCGGGCATGATCCACACTGGAGACCAGGTAGGATCCACACTGGAGACCCGGGCATGATCCACACTGGAGACCAGGTAGGATCCACACTGGAGACCCGGGCATGATCCACACTGGAGATCAGGTAGGATCCACACTGGAGACTCGGGTAGGATCCACACTGGAGATCAGGTAGGATCCACACTGGAGATCAGGTAGGATCCACACTTTATAATTGTAATATTTGTGTGATTAGTATTATATTTATAATTGGTCATACAGTATATCTGTTAATATTATAGTCATTTGTTGTAGCATTTATTGAACCAAAATAGTTTGAACATTCAAGCCACAATTTTAATTGTATTTAGTTTTACTTTTTTTTTACACCTGTACCTGAGCAAATAGCAAATATAATAAAATGATTGCTGAGAAAGTTGTTTGAGATGTTTGTCTCCACTGAAGAATGAAAACAGTCCAACAATACAAATGTAGGTTTTAATAACAGGCAGCAGCTTCATCTTAACATCAATATTTTACAAGTTTTACTGAAACTCAAATGATTCTATGTATGACTCTATGAATCATGTTTAATGCTGTGATACATGTTTGTCCAAAAAAGCATTAATTAAGAGCACTTTCACAATGATTAATTTATACCACAAGGTGTTAGCACCGTAAGAAGAATAAATAATGAGAGGACAGACTGACAGCACACCTGAAGCTCAGACTCCAGAGGATAATGAAATGTTTTTTAGAGTCTAAATCAATATTCAACATAGAAAAACAACAGCTACTCTGAGAAAACGTAATCTAACAACAGAACAATTATGAGAATAGTGAGATGTTTCATTTGGATAAAGGAGACATTTCTGCAGAGACTAAAGGATGTCTGGGTGAAACTTTAGTGTTTTCAAAAAGCATCAAATGTTATAAAACTGAAGGTACATGAGCTGTTTGTTACGGTTAACGAGTTACTGGCAGTTGATTGGATGACGACGAGATTTTTTAAAACTGTACATGTTGATGTCTAATGTTACTGCACACAACACTCCAGGTCCTGATACACAAATATCATGCTTGTCAAACAGTTTATTTACCGCCTGTTACCATGGACACATCGCCATGTTGACTGACAACAAATATATAAACAGGGATTAAATCTCATTAGAACCATAGTACCAGAACATGTAAGTATACGTCTGCTGATAATTCTTCTACAGAGTCAAACCAACAATGAACTGATCCACTAACGAGTAGTGTGTGTATCCAAAGCCTGATATATTTTATACCTCCCAATGTGGATTCATCCGCCACTGAAAGTAGTCCCCAACAAATGCACTATTTCCTTGTGTTTGTTTTCTAAAAGCTGCAGCTGTTTAAGGAAATCACAGAGCCTTTTTTTTAAACATGAAACTATATATTTGTGAAATGTGTATATAGATTTAAACTTAAATACACATTTATATAGATTTAAAAATTAAGTTTCTTAATGTAAGAAATGACACTAATTCATAGTAGATTTAGATTTAGGTGTGATCACTGTTTCTGATTCAGATTAGATTAGTTGTAGAGAACAATGTAACATCCGGTTTTTAGTATGTGTGAGACAGTTTATGAGCAACTACTGTATGTTGTGGCTATACAAAAGTTTTACAGGCAGGTCATTTTGTGGGTTAATCCAGTTTTGTTTGTGTAGAAGCACAATAATGTAGAAAAAGAAGGGACCCAGGATTGAACCCTGTGGGACGCCACAAGTCTGGTGATGATTAGACGGATCTGCACTGGATTGATCTTTACTGACATCTAGTTAAACCTCTTTTGCAAAACAGACATTTTGAAACCAGGTGCCTTCCAGCCAGCAGTGCATATGCCAAAAAAACAAATATCAACTTCTAAAATACTGTTTATCTCTTCTTCTGTACTTCAGCTGTAAATATAAAAAGTACATATTTTAGAGTGTACAGTGACGGATAAGTGTTTTCTGATTAAACCATGAAAACACTCAGATTTTCCCACATGACCTGAATGCAGCCCTGCAGACGATATTTCTCTTCAACAGAAACTTGGTCTGATGTTTGTTAGTGGAGGGAGGAAGATGAGGCCGTCTCTGATTGGTGGATAGCCAGGCCAGAGGGCTGCTGGGTGGAGCTTGGGCCTGAACCCACCAGATTGCCGCTGAGGGTCATGGGAGCGGGAGGACGGGGGTTGAGGCGAGGGGGCAGGGGGTTGGAAGGGCGGATGAGAGGTGGTGGCTGGTGCAGGGTGGGACGGGGCTGCAAGAAGCGGGCCTGCTGTTGTAGGGGTGGCGGCTGGCGGTGCAGGGAGGGCGTGGCCGGCAGGGAGGGCCGAAGGAGGGGAGGGGGCTGGTGGAGGGAAGAAGAGGAGGCAGTGTTGGACGTCACCGGAGTCTGAGCTGAGGCAGAAGAGGAGGCAGCAGGAGACGCACCTGAGGAGGTCACCTGACCCTGCAGAGAGGAGAGGGAGGGGCCAAAATTACCATTAATATTCAAATTAGTGTCATGGAGCGAAATATTATTTATCTATTTTAACTCTGTCCCTGAAAGCAGAGACATCCAACAAGATAAAGTCCAAAGTTTGCTGATCTCACATCTTCTAATATGACATCAAGGATTAACCTGTGAAGACTTCTCTCTTAAAGGGTCCTTGTTTGAATGTTTGGCAACCACAGTCTTAAAATGACCCTACTGTAGAATTTAAAATGTACTTTATGTCTCTGTTGAGCATTTTCGATTCACACCATCACTTTTTAAACTGGCTTTCTTGAGATGCGCTGGACTACTGAAGGAAAATATTCTGATATTGTGATTATGATTATGTTCTTTCACTTGTACTCTCGGTCTGTATTTGTGGCCCCACGTCTGGGTAGCTGATGATTTTAATTAGTTTTGTCACAGTTACATGTGGACTGTGTCAAAAGTCAAAAGTCTCATAACATTGCATTATCATGGGACAATGATGCCAAATCAGTAGACTAAATGTGATGATTTGTCAAGTAAACATGAAAACAGATAAACGTAAATGCTTAAATGTGCAGCATATAGTGTTAAAATGTCCCACCTCTTCGTCCTCCTCGTCGGTGCTCTTCCCGGACGGAGTGGTGGAGCTGTTCTTCCCCTCCTCTCCAGAAGTGGCGTTATCTCCATTGGGAGCTCGGGTTCCCTGCTCAGCCTCCCACTCCTGCAGCACCTCCTCCAGGTTGAACCGCCGCCGGTAGTTAACGAAGAAGTTCTTCACCTGGCCCACCGTCTTGTTACCGATGACGTCAGCAATGGCCTGGAAGTCCTTCCCGTATTTCCTGACACCTGCAGAACAAGGCAGAAGATATAAAGTGGTCATTGTTTCTAAAACTGCCACTAAAACACACAGAAGAAGAAATTAAACTTCCACTTGGAAATTTCATGTTCACACTGGTGTAATCCTAAATAAGGTGGAAGTAGGGACATTTCTTACATGTTAAGTCCAGAAAAGACTAAACTACACGTCTATGATGACAGTCCTGCACCCATTTTAGTTTTATTATTGAACACATGACACAAAAATGATGAATGAAATAAGGTTCTTGAGATGGTATTTAAATCTCACTTACTTTCAAATTTCAAATATAAGCAACATATAGAAGGAGAGAAGATCAAGTGGAGTATTATTACTTAAATCATATCAAACTATAGTTTCTAGCAGACGCTCAGGTGTCTGTTACTGAAACAGTGATGAAGCTCACCTTGAACAGCCAGCAGCTGCTCGTCTGTGGTCCAGCGAGCGTTCACCTTTTGGTTGCACTAAAACACAAAATGCAGTAAAAGTTATTTGTTTCCATACATGAAAACTTTCCCTTGAAGGGATAAAAGAGCAGAAAACGAGTCAAGAGGTTTAAGATAAGAATGAATTTCATTAGGTTGATTCTTCCTGACCAGCTAACATTTTATTTTTATGCCGTGAGCTTCGGTGTTTGGATCAGTTCTGTACCTCCGGCAGCTTGAACTCCTCGATCCCAGACTCCAACATGTGTCTCAGTCCGCTGTTCATCTGTTTGGCGTTCTGGACCTGAAGAGCAAACAGAAATGCAGAAAACATGAGGCACTGTTTCTCTGATCGCTGCCCCCAGACTGTGGAGCCTTCACTGTCACGAACTCCATCTTTCTTCAACCGTCAGGTGGAGTCTTTTACCTGCTCAGGTTTAGCCACACAGAGCATAGGATGAAAAGCTGTTAAAGTAACAGCGTTACTCTGACTGTAGTGAGTTACTACAGAGGGGTGAAGGAGGAAGAGGAAGAGGAGGAGGAGGAGCTGTCTCCCACCTGTCTCTTGAGGGACACCAGCTCCATGTCCAGCTGGCGGAGGAGGCTGTTGGCGGCAGAGGCACTACAGGAGACGGCCACCACGTCCTCCTGGGTCAGGTACATGCCTTTGGGTGGGCGGCAGCGTGAGCGCTGGTGGTGCCGGTGCTGCAGCGTCTGGTGCTCCCGTCGACCCAAAGCCACCTTGGAGCCAGGCAGCACCGGTTCCACCTGGTTCTGCGGAAGAACACGGAGGAACGTAGATTACCGAAAGTTAGGAGAACAAATGTTCAACTTGTTGATCTCTTTTCTATTTACTATCCACAAGTTTTATTTACTGATAATCAAAATCTCGTCCTCACAGATTTAACTAGCGGGTGTGTTATCGTCATGGCAACATGGTCTCCCAAGTGTTTCCACATACCTCTTTCTTGGTCTCCTTGTTGGGGTCGTAGTCGCTGTCGTTGGCCTCGATTGGATTGGCCTCCTCCATCTCCTCATCACTATGGCAACAATAAGCCAAAATTCAGTTGTTATTATTTTAAAGCATGTAATCAGTTCAATCTGTTCATGTTCGAGGTTTAATCAGACGTCTCAACGTGAGCAAAAGGAAAATGATCTCTTGCTGACGGGCAATTGGTGTACGGTGGCACCGCAGGAGCACCCCTCCAAAGTTGTACAATGACAATAAAGATGATTCTGATTTGGGAGTCAGGTTTTCACTGCGGCGTGTCGGGTGTCGTACCTGTCACCCTGGTTGCTTCTGTTGGCCAGTTTGCGAGCCTGTCGGTCCATCAGACTCGTCCTGGAGCGAGTCTTCTTCCAGGAGTAGTAATACTTCACCAGACTGGAGATGGATTTATCTGGTAACTGAAGCGGTTCAACATTAACACGACATGATACACACACACACATACATTTCTCAAAAATTGCAATACAGTTTGTCATGTTTTATGAAGTCTTTTGACAGTAAAATTGCAGGAATTGTGAAAAATTACAAAGACAAATAATGCGATTAAAAAAAAAATAAAAAATTTCCTGGACATTTATCTTTGAGCTCTGTGACTGTCACAATAATATGAAAACCTTCAGTCCGCATTATTAAAATAAAATCTTTTATCATATTTTGCTCCTTTGTTGGATTTTAGGGGTTCACATCTTTCAGCAGTATGCTCTACAGCAGAAGATCTGAAAGTTGATAATGTTCCTCGTCATCAATTATTTAGATCAACATTGAAACATCAACATCATCAACATGAAACTGCTGCATGTCGTCATCAGCTTCTTTTCATTTCTGAGACTTTAAACACTTTTAAAGCTGAGACTTTGACTCGATGTGTTTTACCATCTGCTGGATCCGGTGGAAGCTCTTTCCGTGGAAGCTGAAGGCCTGTTCGAACAGAACCTTGTCCTCCACCGTCCACTCGTCTGGAAATGGGGTGAAGTTTGGCAGGTCAGCCAAAGACTTCTCGATGTTGTGTTTGTGCCAGAAGAGCATGCCGAGCGCCTGAACACACACACACACACACAGCGTTAACAGCCTGCAGACGCTCCAGTCTGTCATTAACAGTACATATAAAGAGAGTCACCTGCTCCACATTGTATCCGTGTTTCTCTTTGGCTATAGCAATGTACTCGTCCACTGTGGAGGGAAACACACACAGTCAGTCTAACAGGATCTGAGGACCTGATTGAGGACTGCAGCTGTGTACAGATGACTGAGGTTCACCTACATTTAGAGTCGACGATGCTGTGATATGGAGACCAAACCAACATCCCTCCGCTGTCTTTATCTGTGTACTTAGTAGAACCTGAATGTGAACAAACATCAGAAAAAGTCACAACTGTTCAAGTGTGTCTTAAAACAACAGTCAGGAGCCCAAATGACCCTAACCCCTAACCCCCTAAACCTCTAACCCTAACCCTCTAACTCTAACCCTATAACCCTGACCCTCTAACCCTAACCCTATAACCCTAACCCTCTAACCCTAACCCCCTAACCCTATAACCCTAACCCTCTAACCCTAACCCCCTAACCCTCTAACCCTAACCCCTAACCCTATAACCCTAACCCTCTAACCCTAACCCTCTAACCCTAACCCTATAACCCTAACCCTATAACCCTAACCTTATAACCCTCTAACCCTAACCCCCTAACCCTATAACCCTAACCCTCTAACCCTAACCCCCTAACCCTCTAACCCTAACCCTCTAACCCTATAACCCTAACCCCCTAACCCTCTAACCCTAACCCTCTAACCCTAACCTTATAACCCTATAACCCTAACATTCTAACCCTATAACCCTCTAACCCTAACCCTCTAACCCTAACCCCCTAACCCTCTAACCCTAACCCTATAACCCTATAACCCTAACCCTATAACCCTAACCCCCTAACCCTAACCCTATAACCCTAACCCTATAACCCTAACATTCTAACCCCCTAACCCTAACCCTATAACCCCCTAACCCTATAACCCCCTAACCCTATAACCCTAACCCTCTAACCCTCTAACCCTATAACCCTAACCCTCTAACCCTATAACCCTAACCCTATAACCCCCTAACCCTATAACCCCCTAACCCTATAACCCTAACCCTCTAACACTATAACCCTATAACCCTAACCCTAAACACTGATACTTCCACCACAGCTCAACAGGAAACACAAAGAGGGAATTTTATTATTGATTATTTAAGGAAGTAATTGGCAGGTATTTAATGGTTATTTTTTAGGATACAGGGTGTTTGTGCAGTTAAATGATTATAATAAAGAACAAGTTACGTTGGTTTAGTTGCTCATTATATTTGATAGTTGTTCATAGTTGTTAATTTGCAAAATAAATGATGACAGAATACAGTCGGTACTTTCAGTGTGTAGTTTTGTGTGTTAGACTTTATTTCAGCATATTAGGTGTTTTTAGTAATTGTGTAAGAGTAGCTGTTGTGTAACTGTTCTTTGTTCTTAATTCTTGTTGTAATTTGGTATTTTACAGGAAATGTGCTTATTATAGAGTTTTTAAAGAACAACCTAAACTATGCTAAAATGTAGTTTGACACACAAAACTACACACTGGAAACCTAACAGTTAAACCAACTCTACACTTTTTCAGTTTGTTCTTATAATTTGTATCAAACTGCATCACAATGTCTGAAAAATGAACCAATAAATACCTGCAAGTTACTCAGGAATTAAAAGATCTGTATCATAAATCGTCACCATCTATTAATATCTGACAGGTTTATTTATGCCAGCACAGTTTAAACACTTAAAATATTAGTGACAGTGTCTGTAAAAACACGTCTTATATAATATATACGTTTTTATTGTTTTTAATGTCTGTATTGATAATAGTTTAACCCTGACCAGATGATCAGATTTTATTTATTACAGGTGTATTGGTGTCTGTATGTGTCAGCTGATCAGTGACTGGGTGTCTCCAGCAGAGGACGCTGAGGTTTATTTTCACGCTGTAAAAATGTCCCAAATATCACAGATCTTGGTCGTAATTGTCAGAATAGAAAATAATAATTAACATTTAATAGCAGAAACAGCAAATATGCAAATATAAAATCTAAACTGAGTCTAAAATGTCACAAAATCTTATATATGACCAATAAATCTTTATTTTAAACATCATAACTTCACATAAATACAAATCATGTGTTATTACACTATTAAATATGATCAGACTGATGTTGATATATCGTTATCACCTTTCTAAAAACTCCCTCGAACACTATTATTATAATTATTATTATTATTATTACACATTATTGATTATATATGCAGGTTGAATACAGCGCACCAATGAAAACAAACAACTCATAATTAGAACTTAATGAAAGTCACGAGTTGATGCTTCATGTTTCTGCGTGCTGCTTTCACCTTTACTTTATTATAAACTACATGATGTACTACTGTCATTATTATGAGGAGCGCAGTGAAACGTGTTTAAACGCTCCTCTGACACCGACACATGAAGCTGTTCGAGGCTACCACCGTCCGTCAGTCCGGTACAAACCAGTGAAACCAGTAAAAGCTCACCGGGCTCGAACTCGGGAATGCTGGCCTGATAATCCGCTCCGACCCGCATCCCCACATCTGGAAAACACGGAAGACAAACCCGGGAGACGTTTTTATTCACATGTTGACGTTCAGAGCGCGGAGCGATAACAGGCTGTTCGAGGCTATACTCACCGTGTTCGTCGTCGCTGCCGCTTTCGTCAGAAAAATGTCCGTTAGAAGCGTTGGACGGACTCTTGGTGCCGTTTGAGCGACCTTTCCCTAAATACTCCGAGCCTTTGTCCATCATCCCGGGCATCTCCGCGCCCAGATCCGCCGTTTGAAGCCGCCGTGTCGGGATAGAAGATGTCAGCAGGAGCTGGAGCTTTTTCTGCTGCTGTTAGCTCGCTCCCCGCAGCGCCGCCGTGTCGCTGTCGCGCTCTGCGCCGCGCTCCCGTCGCGTTTACGCGCTCACTGCAGGCTGTAACACATCACACATGACGACGGCTGAGTCTCTTCTGAATGTTGGATTCTTATAACATGTCAAGGGTTTCCTGTATGGAGACTCTGGCCGCTCTAAAGCCGTGACTGAGCGAGGTCTAACCACCGTGGCGGAAGGACTTTTACGCACCATAAGGAGGCAGTGCGACTCCTGCTGCTGCGGCGCCTGTGGCAGCCGATCCGTCCGCCGACAGAAACTCATAAAACAAAATAAAAATAGACACATCATAAATTTAAAACTTACTTTTAAAACCAAAAGCAGCAAATAATAAACAAACATTAAACCAAATTTGTGTCTTAAATATCATAAAATCGTAAATATTACTAATAAATCTCATTTTAAACTTAGTGATATTGCATAAATAACTGTCATGGAATATTAAAATATTAAATATGATCAGATTATTACATTATACGCACTAAACCGGAATAAATGTGGTTAGTAATTGTTTTTGTTTTTCTCCTGTTTTAGTCAATCTTAATGCACTGACTCCTCGTGACCAGCAGGGGGAGACACCGATCAACAGTCTGATATGAGGTGTGGGACACCGGTCCAAACACAGAACCACAACCATTACATTAGCACACATGGAGGATTTATCATTAACAAACTGAAACCAACCTGATAAATAGAACTTAAACCAGTTTAATGCAGTTACATGTTCTAGTCTCTGTAGTAGTACAGAGAGAAGTTCTTGTCAGATGTTACGAGGCCTATCAGTGCTATGATGCTTTCTAAATCCTGACTGAAAGTCCTCAAATAAACTACAGTACTGTAGGAAGTCACATAACTGACTGGTGACTGTTTTCTCAAGGATCTTAGACAGAAAAGGAAGGTTAGATGTAGGTCATAGTTGGCTACAACACCTGAGTGAAGAGTCGCACCTTTTAAGAATTACAGCTACTTTAAATGACTGCGGTATGCAGCCTGTTAATAGAGACAGATTGATCATATCTAATATGCGGTAATACTTCCTTAAGCCCAGTTGTGATGGGGTCTAAGAGACATGTTGATGGTTTAGATCAAGTTAAAGTTAAGTTCAGGAAGGTCAACTAGAGACAAACAGTCCAAACACACATCAGGCTCCACAGCTACCTCTAAGGTTCCTGTGTTTGAAGATAGATCAGTGCTGGTTGAAGATTCATAGGAATACATGGATCAATAGAGTTATGACTGTCAGCCTGGTCAAAGTGTTTTTATTTTCCTCTACTAATGATGAGTGATTACAGAGGGCCTTCCTAGATGAGATTCGTCCAGTTTGCTGCAACAACATTTCCTTTCGAGTTGTCGTGATGTTTGCTTTCATTTACAGGTCTCAGAGTTACATCATATTTAGTTTTATTGTCTTAGTTTTTAAGCGGCAGTGGAGTCGAGCTTTATTTACACTGAGCCTGCAGCACATTAACAAGATCAGTCTGACAAGGATTAAAGTTAGCAGAAGAGTTGAGTCTAATACTGAGATAAAGTCACTGAGTACTGTGAATACAGTCAGTACAGTGAATACTGAGAGTACAATGAGTACTGAGAGTACAGTGAGTACTGAGAGTACAGTCAGTACAGTGAGTACTGAGAGTACAGTAAATACAGTGAGTACTGAGAGTACAGTAAATACAGTGAGTACTGAGAGTACAGTCAGTACAGTGAATACAATGAATACAGTGAGTACTGAGAGTACAGTGAGTACTGAGAGTACAGTGAATACAGTGAGTACAGTGAGTACAGTGAATACTGTGAATACAGTGAGTACAGTGAGTACTAAGAGTACAGTGAATACTGTGAGTACTGAGAGTACAGTGAGTACTGAGAGTACAGTGAATACAGTGAGTACAGTGAGAACTGAGAGTACAGTGAGTACTGTGAATACAGTGAGTACTGTGAGTACAGTGAATACAGTGAGTACTGAGAGTACAGTCAGTACAGTGAATACAGTGAGTACTGAAAGTACAGTGAATACAATGAGTACTGAGAGTACAGTGAATACTGTGAGTACAGTGAATACAGTGAGTACTGAGAGTACAGTGAATACTGTGAGTACAGTGAATACAGTGAATCCAGTGAGTACTGAGAGTACAGTCAGTACAGTTAATACAGTGAGTACTGTGAGTACAGTGAATACAGTTAGTACAGTGAATACTGTGAATACAGTCAGTACAGTGAATACTGTGAGTACAGTGAATACAGTGAATCCAGTGAGTACTGAGAGTACAGTCAGTACAGTTAATACAGTGAGTACTGTGAGTACAGTGAATACAGTTAGTACAGTGAATACTGTGAATACAGTCAGTACAGTGAATACTGAGAGTACAGTTAATACAGTGAGTACAGTGAATACAGTTAGTACTGAGAGTACAGTCAGTACTGTGAATACAGTGAGTACTGTGCATACAGTGAGTATTGTGAGTACAGTGAATACAGTGAGTACAGTGAATACAGTGAGTACTGTGAATACAGTGAGTACTGTGAGTACAGTGAATACAGTGAGTACTGTGAATACTGTGAGTATTGTGAATAGAGTGAGTATTGTGAGTACAGTGAGTACAGTGAATACAGTGAGTACTGTGAATACTGTGAGTATTGTGAATATTGTGAATACAGTGAATACTGTGAGTACTTTGAGTACTGTGAGTACTGTGAGTACTTTCACTGCAGCAGCTCTGTACACTTGTCTTGTTTATTATAATTGTAAAATGCAGCACGGTTTGTAAATAAAAAAAGCCGTTTAATTACAATAAGGAGTGACGTCATGATGCCAGCTGTCTGTGGCTGTCTCTCCACCATCCTCTCTCACCTGTACTCGGAGCTCGTGCTGCAACCATCTGCCAATAAGGAGCCTGCTGAGGGAGGAGGGAGGGGGGTGAGGAGGAGAATGAGAGAGAGCGAGTGAGCGAGAGAGAGAGAGAGAAGGAGGAAAGAGACAGAGAGAGAGAGAGAAAGAGAGAGGGGAGGGAGAGTGAGAGAGGAGAGAGAGAGAGAGAAAGAGAGAGGGGAGGGAGAGGGAGAGAGGAGAGAGAGAGAGGGAGGAGAGAGAAAGAGGGAGAGAGGAGGAGAGTGAGATAGAGAGAGAGAGGGGAGTGAGAGGGAGGGGAGGCGAGAGAGAGGAGGGAGAGAGACTGAGAGAGACTGAGAGAGAAAGATAGAGAGAGGTGGGGGGGTGGAGCGCGCACCCTCCTCCACTGAGCGCAGGGCTCGTGCAGCATCAGATATGTGAGCGGCGGGAAGCTGCTGTGCCTCGCGCTGCAGGAGGACGGCAGGATGGCGGGAGGACGGCGGGGTCTCGTGGCCCCTCAGAACACTTTCCTGGAGAACATCGTCCGCCGGTCCAACGGTAGGATCCGGTCCGGTTCTGTCCGGTTTATCCACCTGAGTGTAAACGGTTTAAACGGGCTGTTGGTTCTGTTAGACGCGCGGTTCTGTTGGGAACAGAAACCCGCACATGTCCGGTTCACAGCAGGCTGCTAGCTCCTAAAAGCTAACAGGTATGCTCCAAATGATATGGCTGCAATATTATTATTATTAGTAGTAATATTAGTAATAATATTAGTAATAACACTGTTTATCCTCTATTTAATATTTAAAACTCAAACCTGTTGCAGCTCTTCTCATTTACAATATATTATTTAAATTCTTCTTTTTTATATTTTTTTAGAATTTCGGGAACATTAAGCTTCATATAAAATTATGTATTTTTAACAGTAAAATAAACACTATTTATTTTCATTTTTAAAGCCAAGTAGCACATATTTACCTGCATTTTTAGATAATTAAATTGTGTTAAATACCTTCCCTGGTACTCAGCTGTGTACAGTTACAGTACATTTAAAAAGGAAATATATTCAGATTTTAAAGTAGATCAACTTTAATTTCAGAAACGTAACTAGTATTTATGTCTTATTATAAGCTATGACTTTACTACATTTGACCTGTAATAATAAATGAAGTAGTAGCTCTACTTTAATTATGGAAACCCCACATTTTATATAAAGTAAATTTATTAAATCAGTTAATCGTTCATTAATTTATCAAGCAAACTTTTGCTCATTAAATAATTGCTGCAGCCCTTTTTTTCCATTAATGTTTTAAAACATTAACGTGAAAGTGCTCCCTCGTTTGTATTTTTAACAACAATTACAGTAAAATAATGAAACAAAGCTGTGAAGTGTTTCCTCGTGAGCGTAAATGAGAATAATAATAATAATGTATTATTATTATTATTATAATATGATGTGAGCATGTTTTCTATTGGAGCCACAGTAATGAGCTGTGGAAATGCATCTTACAAAAAGGTGAATTTTGACGCTTTTCTCTGTTTTGTTTTGACTCTAAGTTTTGACAGAAAGAAAACATTATTTTTGTGATTCAAATATTATCGATACAAACATTTATAAACAAAACTGGGACTAAATAAAGAGTAGTAGCCCTAACAATATTAATGCAGCATATATAAGTAATAATTGTATTGTCATGTTGGACAAACCTCACTGGACACCAGTAAGACGTCTCGGACCGTCGGGTAGGTTTTACAGTCTCATTCAGGTCTTTTTCTGCTTCAACTGTTTCTGCTCCTTTAACCACTTTTCTTTTCAACTTTTCAGTTTGGACATTATCACATAGACAGACAGGTACAGCCCAGTGTATTACATGTATTACCCTCCCATCCATTGACATGTGTTATTTATACATAAACACACCAGTTTATTGGTACATTCTGTATTTATACATAACCTTGAATCCAAACTATGAAGGTTTGAGTGTATTAATGCACATGTTGATGGTGTCTGTGGGGGGTTCATGAGACCAAATGGTGGTGTCTATTTTGGGAACGTCTGGGCTCATGAATCTCCAACCTAGTAACACAGTTACTATTCAACAACAACACAAATTGACCATAAGGTTGAACCAGCTCCTCTCACTGGTAAGAAAATATATATAAACTTCATTAAAGTAGAATTTTATTGCAGTAAAGTTCATTTTATATCCGGACGTCACTGGATTTCTAGAATCAGTTGTTATGATAAACTACGGTTGGATTCGTTAACATGACACTGACCCCAATTAATATAATTACAAAGAATGAATCAAACCTGAAACGCTACAGACCTGCCAGCGCCCCCTAGAGGCTGTCAAGATCATTGCAGCAGACAAGCCGCCCCCGGTGGGGGCGCCGGAGGGAAGGAAATGATTAGGACGCATCGTCCTCATCGTTATGCTGTTTCTTAGTGATGTGCAGCCATTTTTGAAACATGTCAGTTTTTCACTACTATCACATACATATATAATATTATAACAATTATATAAAGTTGTTAAGATTGAAAAATACAGATTAAGACATGAATTATTAAACATTATTCACCCATTAACATGCATCAGTTTTATTGATTGTGACTGTATTTTACTGTGTTTGTTTCTCATTTTGAACACATCTCCATCCTGAGCTGCATGACATTACATTTTGTCATTTATTTTTGCATTGGAGCAGCCGTGTAGTTAAAATCCTCTGAGGTTTGTTTTTGGGAGCATGTTAAAGCCTGCAGGCGGACGCACATTATCCTCGCCTCTGCTGGGACTCGACGTTTGAAAAATGAATGTACAATGTGAAATATTCAGGAAGTGAAAGTAATATTTGTGATGGATCAGTTAAGGAGGAAATAAAACCATCTCCTTTACAGGAAACAGTTTTACAGGTTTAAATTTCATTCATAACAGCTGCACCAGATCTTCATCAGCTGTCAGCTTCAACTATTAAAAAAAATCAGGATGTGGAATAAAAAGGAAAAACATCAAAATGTAGGTTGAAAGATATGAAGTCCAAATCCTGCTAATAAATAAATAAAAATAATAAATACATTTTTATATTCAATATTTGTGTAACAAATACGTTTTATTTTGGCTTTATCTAAGATCCATTTTAATATGATGTATAATATAATGATATTTCATCTGGTTCAGGGCTTCCTGGATCAGTTAGTCTTCATACTCACCAAATTACAGAAATCAAAAAATTAATTTACCTCCATCACACTTACAAAACAAATTAATTTATTAATGTTAAAACAAGATAATATTTGGACAGACGATCATCTGATTCAACATCTGGTTTCAACTAAAGTCCTGAAACTTGAATAAGGATAAAATGAAAATACCAGCAGAGTAGCAATAATAGTTTATTAAAGCCTTTTTAAATGTAAAAACACATGATGCATAGAGACATAACTGAATTTATTTAACAAGAGGTCAGATCACATTTCAGCTGGTATCATATTGAAGTTTGAAGTCTTCTCAGGTAATTCAGCTGTTATAAATGTATATTATATATCACACTCATAAACAGTCAGATATTCCTCCTGTATTGCTGTAAACTGGTGTCTTTGCTGTTTGTGTCCAACCTGAACATAAATAACACAATATTAAATACTGCTCCCTCCTGGTTCACCACCGTTAGCTATTCTGCAGGTAGAAAGAAAAGAGATTAATATGTGATATCTGTCTGCATTAGGGCTGCATGATTATGGCTTAAAGTTCACAAACTAAATCACTTTTGCCTCCAAAACGTTGCAAAAGTTTTTCATTTTAAAAAGCTGCGTGACTGTAAAGTTGATCAGTGTTTGTGCAGGCTTCCACATCACACTTGTGTAAATTACATACTGGCTCATGATTGGCTCCAAACTAGTTGTGAGGTCACAAATCCTGGAAGTACATCCAGGTGTTAAAATGAGATTTAAGGTGACTGATATCCAGACAATATTCGGCTGATCAGGATTGATTAACGACATGTCAAACCTCGATCCTGTTAATTGTGCAGCCCTAATATGTTTCATACATGGTTATAAAACAGAAGAGATTGTAACATGCTGCATCCTGTGGTCAGATACTAATTTCGTGCTGGGGAACGCTCAGATCGTTGACTGGCCGATCGTCTACAGCAACGACGGCTTCTGCAAACTGTCTGGTTACCATCGAGCTGAGGTCATGCAGAAGAGCAGCACCTGCAGGTACGGTAGCCCCACCCGGCACTGCTGTGGCCTCACTGAAAGCTGCTGTTAGAAAACCACCCGTGTGCTGTTTTCTCCTGCAGCTTCATGTATGGAGAGCTGACCGACAAGGAGATGACGGAGAAGGTTCGTCAGACCTTCGAGAGCTACGACATGAACTCTTTTGAGATTCTGATGTACAAGAAAAACAGTGAGTAGTGCAGTTTTTTCACAGTACTGATTTATCATTGCACTCATGTATTGTATGTATGTCAGGTTTTGTGCACACACTTTCCCTTGGGATAAAAATAAAGTTAACGGGTAGCTTAAACACTTCAGCTCTCAGTAGAAATACTGCCTGTAAGTCAGACGTCAGGGCTTATCTGCTCCACACCAGCTTGTTGTGTTACTATGGGTCCCACTAAAGAAGGAGAAAAATAAGTGAAATCCTGCTACTATAGTTTGTTTAGACACAGTTTCAGTGTTTAGTTTTGTCCTGATGATGTTTCGCTGCAGGGATGCCAGTGTGGTTTTTTGTAAAGATCGCTCCAATCAGGAACGAGCAGGACAAAGTCGTCCTGTTTCTTTGCACCTTCAGCGACATCACCGCCTTCAAGCAACCAATCGAGGATGACTCTTCAAAAGGTTGGTGGCACACAAACCCAAATGTCCTGCATGAAGGGATTCATGCAGGACAGCAGCGTTGGGGCACACAGTGAGCTCTGCAGATACTCAAAGCTTCACTCTAATTGGCTGTTTAACCAACAGTTAATCACTAGGTTTGATCAGTTTTGTCAATCAATCACCCCCACGTTAAATCAAAAAATCTAATTTAAAGAACAAGTAATGCGCTCAGAGTGGACTTTCCCATTTACTTGAATGGATGAAACTTGCTATCACATTAACCCCAGGCTACAAACGACCCATAATGCAACAGTCTGTAGTCAAGAGTCCAATTGAAAAAATAGTGTTATCCTCTTCATAGTCAGAATTATCAATAATGATGCTGTTATTGCGTCTCGTTGCCAGGTTGGGGTAAATTTGCCCGCCTGACTCGTGCGTTAACCAGCAGTCGAGGGGTTCTCCAGCAGCTCGCTCCCGCCGTGCATAAAGGAGAGAACGTCCACAAACACTCACGTCTGGCCGAGGTAAGATCTTTTCACCTCCTGTAGAAATGGCACCTAAGCATCACTGTCCTAAAGGTCAGTTTATGCTGCATCATAACCAGTTCATACGTTGTAAATCTGCGGTGACAGAGCGCCATAGTCTGTGTTTAAAGATGGAAGCAGCAAGGTGTGACGTCACCTGTTGGTGTCAGTCTTCTTTCCATTTTCTCTGTTTGGAACCAGAAGCTACTTTAGCTAAATGGTGCTAACAGCGCAGGTATTGTAATCAGGTGATACATACTAGAGACTGTGATTATTGAGGCCAAAAATGTTTGATTTTGCAGGAATTTGGAAAAAACTGCAAACAAAGGAAAAGATCAATGAGAATCTGACCAGGTACAAGTAAACTAAGAAAGAATTTACGTTATATGATACCAGTTTGTTGCGTTCTGCTTCTCAGGTTCTCCAGCTGGGCTCCGACATCCTGCCTCAGTACAAACAGGAAACTCCGAAAACGCCGCCGCACATCATCCTGCACTACTGCCTCTTCAAGACCACGTGGGACTGGGTCATCCTCATCCTCACCTTCTACACTGCCATCATGGTGCCCTACAACGTCTCCTTTAAGACCAAGCAGAACAACGTCACCTGGCTGGTGGTGGACAGCATCGTGGACGTCATCTTCCTCGTGGACATTGTCCTCAACTTCCACACCACCTTCGTTGGGCCAGCTGGAGAGGTAATCTCCGACCCCAAACTCATCCGTATGAACTACGTCAAGACCTGGTTCGTCATCGACCTGCTGTCCTGCCTGCCTTATGATGTCATCAATGCCTTTGAGAACGTGGACGAGGTCAGCAGACTTTTATTATCTCTTATTGAATGTAACAGCTTAAAACTAAAGCAACAAATATCAGTTTTAATCATAATCAGTCTGATAATTAATGATCATATTGATATTCAGCTATTTCACACTAGTTTATATATCAAATCAATAGATTTAAGGGTTGTTTTGGATATATAGGAAGTCAGTTTACTCAGTGATAAAAGAGGGAAATGTTTGTGAACCTCTGCTATAGACGAAACCTGCAGAGACGTTTGTGTTGATCACGGCGCACAGATGAAGGTCTTAAACCAGCAGGAATTACTCCTGATTTCTGTCACTGTAATCAGAAGAAATGAATCGTTAGCACTGAGCTAACAGATGAGCGTTGGCCCCGTGTCGCCAGGTCGCTGGATCTCTTTATTCATTTGCTGACCTTTTTATTTAACTGTAGGAAAGTGACTGCAGCTCTGAAACATGTTCAGTCTCTGTTTTAAGGTCAACCGTGAATGATTAACATTAGAAAACCGTTGTGTTTGCTGAATCGGAAACCTTCATCAATGCAGTTTGCGGCTCTGACATTCGGCTCAGTAAATGTGGACTGTGATAGATGGACTCACTGCAAGTTTGATTCTCATAGAAATAAGTTAAACAAACGGAAAATCACGTCTGACCAACAGTGAACACGGAGACGTCGGCTCACACCGTGTTCAGAGTTTTAGTCACGTCTGACCAACAGTGAACACGGAGACGTCGGCTCACACCGTGTTCAGAGTTTTAGTCACGTGTGACCTGCAGTGGCCGCCGTCCATCCAGCTGAGCCATGAAATTGAAGGCGATGTAAAACCTTGAGTCTCATCAGGATGATGGAGTGGACTGTTTAACATTCATCCAGTGACTTCACAGCATGTAATTACTTCCTGTATACGTATACAGAAAGGTCACGAAGTGCTGACAGGTCAAAAATGCAAAAACCTGCAGCGAAGAGAAAATCAACTCATGCCCAAGTGGAAGTAAAGGATCAGTTTAAAATGCTAAAATTATCTGGTTCCAGCTTTTTTAATGTGATTTTTTTCCGGTTTCTTTAGTCCTTTGTGACAATAAACTGAATATACTTGTGTTTTTGTGACAAAACAAGACATTTGAGGGCGTTGTGTTGGACTCTGGGAAACACTGATCTACATGTTTCACAATTTATTAGTATTTTATATGTCTTAAAACATGTCTGGAAACCAGAGATGCTTAAAGGACTAAATTAATATACGGTACAAGAATATAAAGTCCTGTCAGGTAATTATGAAAACATGATAATATAAATTTATCTTATTTATCATGATAATAAGTGATCAATATAAAAAGTAATTAGCAACCCGTCATGTCACAAAGTAATTAAATCCTGTCCTGTTTGGGCTTCCGTAGAAACGGCAGATGAAGCGTCCAGGGAATTAAACACTCGCTTCAGTCAATCAGGGTGAAATCAAGCTTTTCATTTTCCCCTCGGTCACAGAGCTGTGAGGGTTGCTAATGGAGCAGCAGTGCATTCTGGGAGTTTCTATGGTGAGGAAACAGTGTTGTTGATGAGAGAATTTGAGCTGCCACCACATGTTTCATACAAGCTTTCATACCCCCCCCTTCCTTCCTTCCTTCCTTCCATCCTCTTCCTCCTCCTCCTCCTCCTCCTCCTCCTCCTCCTCCTCCTCCTGCAGGGGATCAGCAGTCTCTTCAGCTCCCTCAAAGTGGTGCGCCTGCTGCGTTTGGGTCGGGTTGCCAGGAAGTTGGACCACTACATCGAGTACGGCGCTGCCGTGCTGGTGTTGCTGGTGTGTGTGTTCGGGCTGGCGGCGCACTGGTTAGCGTGTATCTGGTACAGCATCGGCGACTACGAGGTGATTGACGAGGACACCAACAGCGTGCGGACGGACAGCTGGCTCTACCTGCTCAGCGAGACGGTGGGGACACCATACCGCTTCAATGCCTCAGGTTCGGGCCGCTGGGAGGGCGGGCCCAGCAAGGACTCCGTCTACATCACCTCGCTGTATTTCACCATGACCAGTCTGACCAGCATCGGCTTCGGAAACATCGCCCCGAACACCGACGGGGAGAAGATCTTCGCTGTGGCCATGATGATGATCGGATGTGAGTTTATTCTGCTATTGATCTTTAGCTCGCTGCACAGATTCAGTTTACAGTGATGATGTCACAGTGACATCATCAAGGCTACCTCAGCTCGGGCTTGAAGACTGAAAACAGGAACTCTGTGGAGTTTAAAAGATGAAAGACAATCCAGGTGCAATATGGGAAATGTAGGATCTGGAGTTTTGGGGAGTCATGAGACATTACCCACAATGCACCTGGAGATTGAGTTGTGTGATGCTAGTAGCAGCTAATGTAGCCTGGAGGGGTCTTCTGACATCACAGGTTTTAAATGTGCTGCAAAACTAAAGCCAGGAACTAAAAAAGGCTGAAAAGCTGCAGAGTCAATGATAATTCAGTCACTGGATTCACTGTTAGTGCAAGTATGTGAAGTGTGAATGACCGTGTGAGACCTGCAGACGGCGGTGGCGGCGGTGGCGTCCTCGTCCTCCATCTGTCTTTTCTCTGCAAATTGAACATGACATCCCACAATCCTTCAGTACACAAAGAGAGGAACCAGGAAGAGCCAGACTGGGCTGTCAATAATTTATTGATGGTCTAACACACAGTGACTCATATTCAGAGCTCACGAGGCGTTAACTGACATCACGACTTCTCTACTATAGAGACAAACTGCTGTAGAGCGTAAACGCTGAGAGGAGCTGCTTGAATCTTTTTGTTTCAGTTTCACTTTTTATGTCAAACTAACGTAAACATTTCATTAGAAACGAGCTGACTCAGTTTTATATGCAGTGAGTCCAGGAAACTTTAAGGTGCTTAAAGATGGAAAAAACTGGAAACAGAAGAGAAAACGAGTAATGAGGAGAGTTATAGTGAAATCTTAATTTAGGTTCAGGCTGCTTACATCTGGAAATAAACTCTTTGTAACTAAAACCCATCAGAAAATTAAGTAAATGGGACAAAGTCAGTAAAATCTGAGTGGAAAAATCATAAATACTGAATAACTCAGATGTAGTTGTCGTCTGGTGTTTGTCGCTGTATTTACAGACCCGTCATGTGAGGCTTTAGTTTCTAATATCTGAATCAGAGAGCTGCTTCTGTTTCCTGTGAATATCTCCATATGTTGCCTCTAGTTTGAGTTGAGGCTCATTTACACAAACACACCTTGTCCAGGCTCATATAAACCGCTGGACATCCTCAGTTGTCCTGGTATCTTCTTTCTGGACAATTACAATACAGTAAATACCTCAACAACTGTTTGTATTAGATCAGATGTAAAGTTTGTACGCGGCTGGCTAAAAAAAACTAATTGCAACAGGATTCAGCCAAAGAAAATATAAAAAAGATAAAGTTTTAAAAACAGTAAGACTCATTTTTACATCACAGTTTCATATTCCAGCATCACAAGAAAAAAGTATTTACAACACAGCTACGGCTTCGGCTAATGATTGTTTTCATTATCATGCCATCCATTGTTTTTTATTAAATGTTTAGTCTATTAAATGTTAAAAAAAAGGTCCAAACTCAGACAAACATAAGCTGCAAATGTAAAAAATATTACACCTAAACTACAATAACATCAAAACTGGCAGTTTGAGTTTCTTCTACACAAACCTTCTTCAGTTCTCAATAATCCTTCAGTTTCAAGGTGGTAAAAATTAAATTATAAACATATCTGATGATGTCGCTGATTACAGGAAGTCACCTGGTGCACCGGTTGCTAATAAAGTTGATATAAAGTTAAAAAGGACCAAACCAGGAAACTTGCAGAGTGTAAATGTTTGTGTACAGAAAACAAAATACTTTCACTTCTGCCGTCTCCCCCTCGTTACCTTGATCCAATCAAAACCACTTTATTTGTATAGCACGCTTTTTATAAACACAGAGTTACTAAAGTGCTGCACAATAAATATGTAGCATAATAGAAACACCATAAAAACAGTAAGACCAAATAAAATACATAGATTAAATAAGAAAATATAAAATATGGAAATATACACATAAAAAGAAAACATAAAATGTGATGTGTGTTAAATGTACCTGCTGATCAAACCTGTCGGTCCCGCCAGTCATCAATAAAACTAATTTTTCCTGGTGTCTCTGACAGTAAAGATGAAAGTGAAGCAGCCGTGTGAGGCCTGACACGCTGCAGGCTGCCGTGGTGAAGTTCCTCACTGAAATATTAAGTGAGCTGTCAGATCAGCTGACCTGGTGTCCTCCCAGCTGTCTGCTGCAGTCTGCTCATATAGTGACATGTATGACTTTGTTGCAGTAGACACAAATACAGACAAACCCTAAACTAAAACATCAGTCAGTCAGACAGATGTCAGGGCTCGATGGTGGACAATAATGCCTTGTTGTCTGCTGCTTGTTGCTGTTTGTTGTGATGCTTTTTTAGCACAAACACACACAACTTTAACTCTTGAATCTAATGCACTTTTTACTTACTCCATCAGTGTGTTTACTTGCACTTCAGAAACTAGGTCAGTCGGCTCTGTAAAAGGCTGATTCCTTAACTGGAGATCTACCTCCAGTTATCTGTCCACATGAATACACACAACAACACAACAACAGTTAAAACCAGTGTAGAGGAAAGCTGGTAGAATCACAGTAACCAGGTACATACATGTTGTTTGCTTTCTAACTAACTTCACGTGTTTAATAAACATCATCTTCATCTTTAGCTCTGATTCATTCATGTGCTGTAGCTGATGTTTGTTTGTCTGATCTAAATATATAAAATATCTGTCAAAGTTACTTCATAATTTGATTTGTTTAACATTATTTATGTGTTTACGGCCAAGAAAGGAAATACAGACAGACAGTTAGTGACAGACAGACAGTTTACAGCAGACAGTTTGTGGAGGTTTTCCAGACGTCTCCAGGTAAATCTTTCCGTCGCTCAGCAGGAGGATGAGAAGCTTCACTGAGACTTTGCTTCCTTTGCTGCTGACAGGTCGTCTCGTCGGTCGGAAGCTGGATCAGTCTGTTATTGTCTCTGAGCACCAGGCTGCAGCTTTACTTCTGTACAGTTAATCACTCCATATATACACACTGTATATACGTATGTATGTATATACATATGTATGTATGTATCTGTGAAATGCTCCCAGAAGTCAGATCAAGAGGTCATCAAGTAAACCCAGTTTCACCTCCTGCTCTGACAGTTTGTCCCTCTGGGGCTCCTGTACTGAAACTGCTGCTGGTTTTTAGATTCATGAGGAACAGCGAGGGAAGCTAAGTGTGGAATTAGCCCTCCTCTTCTTCCTCTTCCTCCTGGCCCAAAAAAGTCTGTGAGCCACTGAGGCTGAAGAAAAACGGTTGCTATGACAGCAAGCATCCTGGATCCAAGAGAGTTTGGGTCATTAACATGGCGAACGTGAGTGTTGTAATACTGACGGTGACATCAGGACAGAAATAACTGCTCTATTTCTCCTGCTCACCATCACTGTGACAAACAGGGTTTTATTACTCTGGAAAAGTTTCCAAGAATTCAGCTTCCTTAAAAAATAAGAAAGAAAAGTTTGGAAAAGTCTTAAAGTTAATGTACAAAAGTGTCCTCTTTCATCAAATTCACCAGAGTATAAAATATCTACAACCAGAGAAGATTCTGCACTTCTGTCCACTAATTGACTTAAATAATCACTGAATATTAAAATTTAATTATGTATTAAAATTTGCACTTTATAAAAATAGAAGATAAAATATGAAGTCAGATAGAATTCATTCAATTATTTTAACAGATTACACACCAGAAATGTGCAAAAGCGTTGTGTGTCTCATCACAACATCAGAATAACAAGCTACAGAAGGTTAACGAGGAGTTTCTTCTTCTATTGTCCCACCGACTTTGGCCTCATGTTCTCATCACAAACCAAACCTACATCCAGCCGTACAACCAGATGTTTGTGTGAATAAAATACTGTCTAAAATTGGACAAAGGAAGATTTAACCTGCTCAACCTGCAGGGTCCAAGTCCCGGTCCTGGTCCCGGTCCTGGTCCTGGTCCTGGTCCTGGTCCTGGTCCTGGTCCTGGTCCCGGTCCCGGTCCTGATCCCGGCCCCCGGCTGGCCTCAGGCCGTTCAGCGACCTACTGAAGGTCACAGTGATCCTGACTGTCAGCTGATGGCAGGTTTCTGCTGCGGGTCGGTATTGATCCAGTGACCCCCGGGCCATACTGCTGACAGGTTAGGGGGGAGGGGACTGAGTCAGTCTGTATTGATGAGCTGTGCCTTTAAAGACACACCGACTGTTAAAATATCAATAAACAGAGAGACACTTGTGACAATCACAGAGCAACGCTTTATTATAAACAATGATCACGAGGGCCTGGAGCCCGGAGCCGAGGGCTGAGTGAAGAAAAGTAAACTCTGAACCGTTATTTGGGAGCATTTGACTTTTACAGCTTACAGCTTTATGATGCTGCAGGAGTGGAGATTTTTAATTTGTTAATTTAACCTAACAACATTAAAAGATGTAAATGTTAAGAGGACAGTTCAAATAAATAGAACACAACTACATAATCAAACTATAAAATGATAAGACGCTACATGAAACCCAGAACAGATGGTGGTGTACATCTAAAGACTCGACATTTTCACTTCCTGTTCAGCAGCTGAAAGCATCATCACAGGTTGAACAAGCTGAAAGAGAAGAACCAGAAGTGAAACCCACAAAACAGTCCACAAACACGAATAAACACAAGCCTCGAAATGGGTCCATGACAGAAACAGAACCTGTGACGCTGCACCCAACACGCTAACAGGATCCAAAGTACAGAAACAAAATGAAAAGAAAGTTGAATTCCAGCATAGTACATAGTTTAATGAAAACTCATCATTTAGATGATTTATTTTTGTTTTATGGGATGAATTCGGACGTCTTTTTAATTGGTGGCTGCTTCCTTCCTGTCTGCAGCGCTGCTGTACGCCACCATCTTCGGTAACGTCACCACCATCTTCCAGCAGATGTACGCCAACACCAATCGCTACCACGAGATGCTCAACAGCGTGCGAGACTTCCTCAAACTCTACCAGGTCCCCAAAGGCCTGAGCGAGCGAGTGATGGACTACATCGTGTCCACCTGGTCCATGTCCAGAGGCATCGACACCGACAAGGTAACAGAACCGAGTGTTGGACCGGTTCAACTCATGTTTGGACCATTTCAGTCCCAGACGATGCTGACAGATCAGAGAGGAGCTGATATCTGACTGAACTCTGTGTCTGCAGGTGCTGCAGATTTGTCCAAAGGACATGCGAGCAGATATCTGCGTCCACCTCAACAGGAAGGTGTTCAAAGAGCATCCGGCATTTCGGCTGGCGAGCGACGGCTGCCTGCGCGCCCTCGCCATGGAGTTCCAGACCATCCACTGTGCTCCCGGAGACCTCATCTACCACGCTGGAGAGAGCGTGGACAGCCTCTGCTTCGTGGTGTCGGGGTCACTGGAGGTCATCCAGGATGACGAGGTGGTGGCCATTTTAGGTGAGCAGCTATAATTATATTTCTGTCCCTCCACAGTCTGATCCGTCCGTGTTAACGTCATTGTTTATCTGTCAGGCTGCATCTTTACTGTTTCTTTTTCTGATTTTCTGAACAAAAGCCAATTCAGTGATCCTGTCAGAAACTGCAGTCATCCATCAGCACTTCTCTCAGGTTTATAAATGAAGTTTGAAAGTGAGAAGTGAGAATATGTTTTGGTCCCTCCAGAGGAAACACCTGAGCTCTGAAACACTGGACCCTGCAGAGTCACCTGCTTCCTCAGCACATGAAGAACAGAAACTAAACATGTTTCTGCTCCAGTGTTTTTTCTCTTCATGCGCCACAAGCAACTCAGTGTTTAAATGTAAAAACAATGGATGAAGCCTCATCTACTGACATTTTAAATTAAATTACATATTGCTACTAAAATGCTAAACATGAGCTCCCAAATCCTGACTCCATACACAGGTTCCTGAAGCTGACCAATCAGAACAGAGCGGGCTCATCAGGAGGCGGGTCTTAAAGAGACAGGAGCTAAAACGTCCTGTTTCAGACAGAGGCTGAACTGAGGGGCTGCATAAAGGACCAGGATAAGATCAATAAGGAGGTTTTAACTGGAAACCATGCAGAGATATTCCAGGAGAGACAGAATATATAATATAATAATATATAGAGCTGGAGATGTGCAGGATATGAGTCTGTTTTATCTCCTCTCATACTGTGTGTGCATCAAAGCTTGATATAGCTTTAGATATAGCTTATTAAACCTGTCAGTGGGTCACTTGATGATCCTTCATCAAGAAGACTTTGGTCATGTTAGCTTGTTTAGAAACGGCTTTTTAGGAGTTTTTGGACAACAGAGGTTAAAGCTGAATGACTGAGATGCTGGGAGGAAATACGTGGAGCTGTTTCTGTCTGATCTCTGCTCCTTTGCGGGAGTTTATCAGTGGACTGAATCAGCTTCAGTTCCTCTCAGGATAAATATTTAGATTTTCGCTGCAGAGCTCTCAGAAACACTCTGAGCCGTAGTTTCACATCACTTTAGAGGCTATTTAAAGTCTGTGAGCTCAGCTTCACTCCGGTTTTCTCAGAGCACCTGCAGGTAACATCATTCTTCACTCTGATCAATGTGTTTTCACTGCAGAGCGAACTCTGTTGCTTCATTAATGACAGCGTCCATCATCCATCATCACAGTTTTTAAGTTTGAACAAATGCATACACGTATGTTAACAGCAACAACGCCAGAAAGGCAAATGAAACAGAAAAGCCTCAAAAACTCCACCGAAAACTGACAGCAAGCGACGACAAACGCTGCAATATATAAAAGAATTAGTTATATATATTTTAATTGATATTATTCTTTTAGTTTTCACAGAAACATAATAAGTAATTATTATCTTCTTTTGTCCTGTTTTGGAGAAGCTGGAACCATATTCTGCATCTAGGCTTAAAAGACAAATATTCGTCCTCTTCTGCGATAGTTTCATGTTTTAAAGTGTGACTGTGTGTGTGCAGGTAAAGGTGACGTGTTCGGTGACGTGTTCTGGAAGGAGATGACCTTGGCTCAGTCTTGCGCTAACGTCCGAGCGTTAACCTACTGCGACCTTCACATCATCAAACGAGACGCGCTGCAGAAGGTTTTGGAGTTTTACTCGGCCTTCGCAAACCACTTCGCCAGAAACCTGGTGCTCACCTACAACCTGAGGAAGAGGGTGAGCTTCACTGCAATTATTTCCTTATTTTTGTTTGACTTAAACCTTTATAGAGAGACAAAGCCAAACCAGAACTTCTGGATTCATCTCGGTGCTCATTCTGCTCTGTTGTCGTCGCCGGTTTTTACACTGAAGACTTTACATAAGCTGCTTTGTTGGTGACTCACAGAGCAGGTGTGAGTGTGTGGACACTGCGGAGGTGGACGATGACAGACACACTCTGCTCAGTTTAACCCTGAAATTCATTCAGGACAAAGACGATATCGAATGACCTGAAAATGAAACACAAAGCAGCCACTCGACGTTCTGATAAATGTAAAAGTTTCCATGTTGTTGCTCCATTTTCTCCATCAGGTTGTAGCTGCAGGGTCAGACTGATGCTCATATCTCACTGCAGTATATCAGGACACAATAAGACCTTCATAGAGCACAGATAAATACGACAGAAGTGCTTCACAGAGTCTGAGAAATACAATCAAATAAAAGCACAGACAGGTGTAAACATAAAGATATTCAGTAAAGAAACCAGAAAATATTCATTCTAGAAGCTGGAAACTTGCTGGAAGAGAATTTGAACATTTTTTCTTATAAAAAAAGACTCAAAAGATGAATCAATTATATTTAATTGATAAATAATTTAATAGTAGCCAACTAATTGATTAATCATCTAATTGATGCAGCCTTATTAGAGGCTGTTTTGTCTCTTTTTTTATTTGACCAACACAAAAAACATTAAATCATCTCATATGAGAAGTTGGTGCTTTCTCTTAAAAAATGACCACAATCATAACAATATGACAGCAAACAGAAATCCATCCAATAGTTGTTGAGACATTTCACTGAAAACTCAACCTCATGGTGGCGCTAGAGGGAAGGTCAGAGGAACCTGACGTTAGCATTCACAGAGCTGCGATGCTAACAGGATGATGAGGTCATATTGAAAGGACGTTTCAATATGACCTCCAATTGATCCAAACATCGATACGCTGATTTACAGATTTCATCAGTGACCTCTGGTTCATGTCAGAGACGTAAATTCACTTCCTGTTTCCACGGAGATTGAATCTTTTTATTGCTGTAGGTCATTCAGCACCTCAATGGTACAATGGTAACCATCTTGTTTGCACCAGAAAATGTTGAATATGGCAGAAAAATATGACTTTTAATAATAATAATAACAATAAACATTATTCACATAAATAATCGTAGATTTATGATGAAACAAGACAAACAAGGATGAAGTAAACATGGTAAAATTAAATTAAAACAACAGAATAAGAGGAGCTAAAACAGCAGCAGTAGTAACAGGATGCGTCTTAAACTCTCAGGCAAAGAAATGCTTTTAAAATAATAAAATAATACAATTACAGTTGATATGACTCCAGTTCCTGCTTTTTTATTGATCAGACGATCTCACATCACATAAGATGATCTGAAGAAGTGAAACTAACAGCTGCGTTAGAAGACAAAGAAACTAAATGGTGAGTTAATGAAGTGAAAACACCTGAAGGACAAACAGGAAGTGAAGAAAGTCCTTTCACAAAAGACCGCAGAAACAAACATTAGGCTCAAAGATCAAATCAAATTATATCAAATTTTATTTATATAGCCCAAAGCCACAAAATACATTTGTCTCAGAGGGCTTTACAATCTGTACAGGAAGTGACACCCTCTGTCCTTAGACCCTCGATTCATTATTCACCGTGGAAACTGAATCACTGAAGTATTTAACAGTTGATTTTTAGGATGTTTTACAGAGAGGAGGTGCAGTTTGGTGCAGATTATAAGAAAGATAGTGTTCAGCTGTGCAGCTGCATTACGTCTGACTTTCAGTGTGAAGTTCTGTGCATCAATTCATAATTTCTCAAAAACTGTATAATGAGCACATTTCTACTATGACATCAAATAAACAGAAGAGTGAGAATAAGACGTGATGTTAGCCGTCTGCTTCTCTCTCTCTCTGCTGTAAGTGGATGTGAAAGCCGTCGTGTCCTGTTCTGCTTCGCTGTGCAATAATGACGCTGGTGAAGAGAAACGAGCTGCCAGAGCAGCTCTCACCTCCAAACATCATCATCTGACCAGAACCAGGCGGGATGAAAGAGCTTCAGTCTGTAGACTTGAAAACATGTTTCCCCAGTTTGTCTTGTTGTTGAAAGGATCTATTTATCCTCCCCAGGAGGCTCCCAACACTATAAAAAATATTACATTAGTTATCAAAAATATCTGAACTACTGCATATTACAATCTGACATATTCTGATGGACGTTCCTGCTCCCAGAGGATGGACCATCGGCTGTTTATAAGGATGGATGACGCGTCTTCACTTCCAAAAGTGCCAAAATATCTCAGGATATTTCGGGAGCCACTATCTTTCTTGGTGTCAGCCATCCTGCCCGCTGGCACAGCTGTCATCAAATCATCAAATAACTGATTTAAAACAAACTCAGCTTATGACATGTACTACAAATAAACTATGTTTATGTAGTGGCTGCCGATGCTAGCAGCAGTACGTCGGACCTTGTTCAGGTTTAAAACATGTTTCAGGTGTTGGTGAGACAGGAAGTTTGAAAGTGAATTAAACAGTGAAATTCTGCACATACGTTTTACAAGTGAGGATTTAAATGCTCTTATGTTATAATAGTGACAATGATTTAAAAATGTTTTGTCTTAAACCAACAGTCAGTAAATGAACAGTGAACATGTGTTTGTTGCTGTAATCATCCTCCTGTTCATACTGACCATTAGATCCCTTCATAATACACTTACAATGGAAGTGATGGAGACTAAACCCACAAACATGGATTTAAAGTTTATGTGAAGCTAATATGAAGCTTCAAATCCAGCAGATATGTTTCAACGTTACAGTGTTTTTAGAGCCAAAGTCCCTCTTTTTGTTCCTATACTTCCACCACAGCTCAACAGGGAAACACAAAGAGGGAATTTGATGCTAAACAGACTGTAAATGTGTCAGATATCCACTTGATATGACTAACTCACACTGATGAAGCCTCGGAGAAGCTTCACATCTACTTTAAATGACTGTGTGGACACACTGTGGATTTTAACCTCCATCACTGACACTGAAAGCACATTTGAAGCAGATCTTTGAACAGCCAGTATGAACAGGAGCAATGATTACAGTCACTGTTCATATGTTTAACACATGGAAACATGTGAACTGGTCCTTTAGTCAGTAATGGAAATAATCATTAGTTGCAGCTCTAGCTCAGAGTCCTGCAGAAGTTGATGTTTCTACATTTGAATGCAACTCATGCAGCAACCTCAGTGCTCTTCATACTGAAAACACAGTTTGATATATTGTGTTTGTATCTGAAGAAACAGACCAGCAGCAGTTGTGGAACATTATCAGTTCTCTCACGTTCTCTGGTTCTCTGTTCCTCTGTTCCCGTCAGCTCTGAAGGAGCTGACCAGCTGCTGCTCTGGCCACACGGTCCAATTTTAGCAGGTCAGGAGCTCGGTGATCAACATATTGATGACATCACCGCCTGGCCGCCGTCACCCTGCACTGTCGCTGCAGAATAAAGACGCACTCAGACATCAAGAGGTCACATGTAGTCAGCGGTCCCTCAACACCATTAATGCATGATAAAGTCATTTATGTGGCGTGTCGATTTACAGCGAGGTCAGCCGAAACACAACCTGCATCACCTGCAGCAGAAGCAGCTGAAACACCTTTTCACATTTACATTCAACTCTTAGATCGAGTTCTTTACTTCCAGCCTGTCTCTTCATTTCTATGAAAAACAACCTGCAGACATTTTAAACTGGCTGCAAACAACTATAAATGTATAAATAAACAGCATGAAGAGCATCATGGTTACTGTGAGAGAAAATAAAAACATTTTCAGACATATTCGAGTGAGATGCTGCTCGCAGGCAGACATAAAGTGGTAAAGCTCGATTTAAATATGTGCAGATGTAAGTTGATCATACAGCTCTAACTGATGCCTGCAGGTCTGGGTCATCATTCATCAGATTAGACGTCTCTGTATAATATTAGGAAACATTTCCTGCCAGCTCCTGCAGGTAATGTTTTCACTGGTGCAAATCAAATTATATAAACTTTATGTTTTTACAAAATGTGGAAATGAACAGCATGAACTAATTAACACAGTGAGAGTGTAATTACTAATCTAAAGTTAAAATCACTCGCAGATGTATAATCAGCAGAAACGCAACAGTTTAACTGCTGTCATATTTCCATTTCATAAACGACATATAAATTAAACAAGCATTTGTTCATCTTTAATTTCTTTAACTTAATTCTTTATATTTTACATCTTTTCTGTAGGTTTATTATCTCTTGGTTGTATGATGATGCTACGACATGGTTCACATGTTGATCTGATCTGATCTTAAGAACAGGACAGGCTTCTCATGTTCTGATCGCTTCCTTGTCTAACAGATCGTCTTCAGGAAGATCAGCGATGTGAAACGTGAAGAGGAGGAGATGCTGAAGAGGAAGAACGAGGCTCCTCTGAACCTCCCTCCGGACCACCCAGTCCGTCGACTCTTCCAGCGTTTCCGGCAGCAGAAGGAGGCCCGGCTCGCCAGCGAGCAGGTCAGTGACGTGGAGAAAGCCGTTGCAACCAAAGGCCCAAAGGTCCTGGCATCCACTAGCATTGTCATGGTGACCGAGAGCAGCGCCAGACCCACCACCTCCTCAGCATCTACCGCATCCTATTCATCCAGGACCTCCAGCCGGGTGATGCTCCACGCTCCCGCCACCCAGAATGGAAACCTGACAGGCTGCAAGTCCACAGAGCCGCCCAAAGCTAAAGGCTGGGGAAGATTCAAGGAGTCGGTCGTAAAGGCCGAGTCATGGAGCAGCGTCTCCAAGGCCGAGTCCATGGAGACGCTGCCTGATAGAACTAAATCTCACGACCAGATGTCCCTCAAGAAAACCGACTCTTGTGACAGTGGCATCACGAAGAGTGATCTCCGCTTGGATAACGCCGGCGATGCCAGAACGCCGCAGGAGCGAAGTCCAGTTCAGTCTGACGAGAAGAAGGTGTTCTGTCCGATACCGGAGCAGAGCATGCAGGCGTCTTTCCTCGAGCTGAAACAAGAGCTAAGAGGGGACATCAGATCGCTGAACAGTCGCATGGAGGCGCTAGAGACTCATCTGGCTGAGATGCTTCAACTTCTCAAATCCAGGAAGTCGTTGGGCTCCTTCTTTGAGATCTCGCGGCCACCGTCCCCTGACTCAGATAAGGACAGCCTCTCGTAACTGTCCGACCGCAGGAATCGAACTCGACCTATTCTGCCTTGAGCTGACTGCAGGGCAGGGAGACAAAAAGCACATTGTGTTAACTGATTGAAAGATCATAGACGAGTCCTGACGGTCACAACGGCACCTTCATCCTCAGGAGGGTTCAGACCTTCACCTGATATCGGCAATAATAACTGATGGCTTTAACGTCCTTGTTTTAAACAGGACTTCGGTACTGTGATGCAGTGTTGACCTGGTCTCATGAGGTCTGGTCCACAAAGTTTGTTCAGCCATTCAAAGCTTTCATTGGCTCTCATTGGCTATCTGCTCTGTCAATCACAAGAACATCCATTCATTTACAAATAGTGCAACTAATCACATTATTTATCGATTCTGCTGGAATCAGTGAGACTCACTGCAGTGTTCAGCATCTGAATGAGGTAAAACGATGAGATGGATGATGGAGCTAATTGGTTGGTTTTTCTGTGAGCATGAGTTCAGAAGTTAGTTAGTGAACTAGAAAACGATCTTTTCTTTACAGCATGATGTTAAACACTGATGAAACAGCGGGGGGGCACAGCATAAACAACAGAATAGGTAAAAAAGTCTTTACATTCAACATCCAAATGGTAAGAAAAAGCGAAAACTCAAAGTGGGACTGCAGACAGACTTTGAATTTAGGTCATATTTTATTTCTCGTGTTTGTATCTGAAGCTTCTCTATAACTTTACAGATATATTATTCTCTACAGTTTCACATCACATGACCGTGTTCAAGAATAAAATGTAGGGCTGCAACAAACAATTACTTTTTATATTCTCGAATAATCAACCTATTTGTTTCTTTATTACTTCTCAGTGTTTAAATGTCTTGTTTCCTCCAAAACCCAGATATATTCAGTATATATGTCATATATATATATATATATATATATATATATATATGACAAAAAGAAGCAGAGTCATTTGAGATACTTGAACCGACAGTTTTAGCTTGAAAAATGACTGAAATGATTCATCACTTATATCAAAACACTTGATCTGTGTGCTGCTGGATGAAATGATAATAATAATTCATTCATTTCAAGCCCACCACCCTCACACAAAGCCATACTGTCAGCATGCTCCAGTGAACTGGTGGGTCTTGGATTTTAAATTAACTGGGATATAATGAAAGCAGCGCTCTCTGATTAATTGATCAGTGTCAATCAAAGACTGACATTCAGTAAAAGGAGCTTGTTGTGGACCAGACTAAAGGTTTGGAGAGATACTCTAAAGTGCAAGTGATATTTGCACCATTTTAATCAGTTTGTGGTTAACGGCCGACAGCTTGTTTCCACCTCAACACTGTGTCCTGACGTCAGAGAGATGTTTGAATGTTTGGATCAGAAATGGTTTTATATCCAGATTGAATTAATGCATCAAAGTTTATTGCAACACTGAAAATAGCCATGTTTCCATCAACATATTTTTATGCACATTTTGAAGCATTAGAAAAGGACTTAATGCGCTAAATGAGAGACAGAAACCTTTTCTGAATACACTCTGACGAAGCTAACATCAAACTCGCGCTGTTTCTGCTGTTGGCGTTTTTCTGGCTATTCTGGCATTTCTTAGTCATGAAACGAGACGATACCGACATGAAAGAATAATCAAAACGGAAACAAATCCCTGAAGACCTATCTCCATTTTTCTCTCGCAGATGGCCAAGACAATGTTTTGTTTCCGATATGAAACTTCTACTTCTACTCTAGTTATTACAGCCATGTGTAACATAGCCTATACCGCCACCTTCTGACAAAACTACGCTTTGTGTAGCCTGACAATATTAAAACATTTTTCTTATGAAAATTAGATGAAAACATGGCTAATGTTTCTGATGTTGTTTAATTGTTCTTCTGGTATGTTCTGTATAAATGAATGAGTGTTTGCTTGTTTCCATGTTAATGAGTGACCACTAGAGGGCAGAGTGTAGAAAGATAAATGCTTCCTATAAATATGATTGGATCAAAAACAGCAAACTTTGTGTAGGAGGTCAGGCAGTGCCTGCTCTGAGAGAGATGATGTGTCTCTGCTCAGACTTTGTTCACCGGTGCATCACTTTTGGTCCTGGTGGATATTTGTTTTGTCTCTGGTGGCTCAGCGAGACATGAGGTGGAAACACGATGAGGGATAAACAAAGGACTAAACTGAGCGGTTCAGAAAACCATCTCTGCTCTGCACGTTTGTCCACAGAGCAGCGACTGTCGCTCCTTCGTCTGTTGTCTGTTGTTTACTCTCCTGTCAACTGTCACCCAGCAGACGTCATGTCCTAATGAGTCGGAGGTCCCTAGGAGAGCTGTGACTGGCTCAGCTGAATCCTACCAGATGTTCATGGCTCGCCAGTTCCTTTTTTGGCTTTGACGTCTTCATTTGTGCCAAAGTTCTTCTGCTGTGCCGCTCAGTAAATATGCATTTAATATGCAACATTTTCTCCTCCTCGTTTTCCACGCGTCACTTCCTTCTTTTTACTTCCAATCAGCTGATCAGATTTACAGCCAACACACCTTCCAGGCATCTTGATGAAGTCGCTAAAAATGTCAAACATGTTGAAGAAGCTGAGATAGCTGCGGTAAAAATATAATGAAAACCTAAACCTGGAGTTTTCCCCTTCACTTCAATGCAGTCAGAGTCTTATCACAGCACCATCTAGTGGATATGATCAGGACAGACAGCCTTTTACACTTTAAAGGTGCAGTGTGTAGAATTTAGTGTAATCCAGTGAATACATAACATAATATGCATCAGTATGTTTTAATATGTTTTCATTACCTTAGAATGATCCCGTTATCTACCAAGGAAATGGGTCCTCGTCCACAGAGCCCAACATGTTGCACTTCCATGTTTCTTCAGTGGCCCAGAACAGACAAACCAAACGCTCTAGAGAGGGTTTTTCATGTTTTTCGGGTGAGCGGAGGGTTATTCACTTGTTTGCTATTAAATACTGCACACTGGTCCTTTAACACTTAGCAGTGGTTGTTGCTGAACACTGAAAGAAAACTCCCTGAACTTTCCCAAACATAATTTCAGGCAAACCAGATTGATAATAATACAGAATATATCCCTTTTTTTCTATATTCTCTAGTTTTAGGAAGAGTATCATCTGCAAACATGAGGAGCGGCGCTTTTCTGCGGATCAGAAAACCTGTAGTGTACTGAAATGTCTAACTGATAATCTGAGATGTTTGTCTTGACTTTGGTATCTTGTGTATCCTGTGTAGTTGTGATATAATATATTATAATATGCAATTAATGCCATGTATGCTGTTTCACTTGAGAGGCTGGCTGTTGTTTGTGGTACTTTGTGCATCTCACGCTGTCCCATGAGCACTGCTGGCATCGACACTGATGCACTTTGGTCGTCTGTCGTCTCTGCATGACACTGGTGTCTGAAACTTGTTTTTCTCTTAAAGGAAAAACTGAAACCGAGCTCACTTTGCCTTGCTACAATATCTCTGACTGAACTTTCTCTAAACTTTACTACCTTCTGTTGTTGGTCACATGTATGTAATGGCCACCATCTGTGCATGAAGAGCACTTTAATGTTAAAATCTGACAAGGTCTTTATCAACATCATGTATACACTGTTCAAAATTCACAACTTGGAGAAAATAATTGAGAGGAAACTAACCACAGATATATTCTCACTTTACTTATTGTCAGGAATGAAAACTGTATCAGCACAAAGAGTATTTGTAAAAAAAAAAAATCACATCAAATGTCAACAATAAATGATTTTATACTTTGTACTCTCTGTATCTATATATAAATATATAATGTGTTTTGTTATCTGCCAACTCTGTTTTAGTTTTGGTCACTCAATTAAGTTTAGGGAGCTAAATCTACTTGGTTAATGTTCAAATCTTATAAACGTTATTATAAATTATATATATATATATATATATAATAACTTTATTATGTATAGCCCCTTTCGTATTGTGCTTCATACATCACTGTTATTGTAGCATGAGTCCTTATTTACAAACAGCAAATTAAATCTTTACATGAAATGATAAAGTCGTTCTATCATCAGCAGAGCAGACAGTCACACTGAGCCTGACAGCATCCTGCTACACGACACACGAGCCACATCCTGAACAACAACCCACGTTAGCCTCCTGCTAGTCTAGCTTACAAATGTCATGGCAGCTTAGCTTGTTGAACAAACCACTTAACAAACATTTACCAGGGAAAAGTGCACCGCTAACGTCATAGATAGCTAATTAGTTGCTCAGCTGCAGCATGTTACACAACATGCTAACATACTTGCAAATGTTGAACTTTCCTGTCTGTCCATGCATTGTAGCTTCAGTTTGTTTACTATCGAGGCAGTCAGTTGCTGTCCATCAAACGCAGACACCAACACTTTTGATTTTAATAAAACACAGCTATTAACAATACATTAAAAGAAGCATGTTGACATTATGTTTGACTGTAAGGGGGATGATTCAATGGGGGTTCAGTTGGACTTTAAAGGCTCCGTGTGGCAGTTTTAACCACTGGAAGGATGTTCAGACAATCCAAATATGATTCTCTTCCATCAGGACACCTCGCTGTCGGTTACACCAGCAGGAATATTTAGATTAAGATGTTTTAATCATTCTTGTCTTGTTAAAACATGTGAATTCAGCTATACCTTCTTCCCTTCTCCTTCTAGTGTCTCATTTTTCTAAATTTGAGTCTCTGCTGCTTCTCCTCCTTCTGGGTCTTTTCCAAATCAACAGGGAATCCCTGAGCCTCCCCCTCAGAAAAAAGCTGCTTTCTGCAGAGCTTGCAGGTCCCTCCCTCCTCTCTCCCTCCTCTCTCGCCTTCATTTGATGATCTGCATTGCAGTGCCACCCCTCCTCCCCTCCTCTCTTCCTCCAGGTTGATCTCTGCAGCAGCGATCCTCTCTGAATCTGACACTAAACATGCCACTACAGCTTCCCTCCTTCCTCCTCCTTCTCCTCCTCCTTTGCATCTCTCTGTAATGCTGAAGCCACAGCGCCCTCTACAGGTTCCTGCATCTTTTACATCATTCAAAATCAGTTTCATGCTCATTAGAGCTAAAGAAGTAAAACCAGTTTAATCACCAAGAAAATAAGAAAATCAAACAGATTTTCATAATTAGTTCCCTGTTTTAATAGAAACACACACCAGGTAAATGTATTTTTAAGATTTAAGACATTAAAGAGAATTTAATACAAAATAATGACCAGGTGAACTTTATTTATGTGTCCCAGGGTTTCTGTTTCTGGAGCAGTTAAATGGATGCAATCAAGGTCCACAAACATGTGAAGGCACACCGCTTCATCAAAGTACAAAAGTTTAAAGTCTTAATTGAGTGACTTCACCAGGGGTGTCCAAACTACGGCCCGCCGGTTTTTATTGGCCCACAACAACAGGTTGAGATATTTTTGAAGCTGTGTCAGAGACAGTTGAAAAGATGAGGCTTAAATGGGACAAACTCTGTGGAGTAACCACGGATTGAGCTCCAGCCATGACGGACGAGCGTAAAGAAATCATCGATGGTGTGGGTCAAGGTAAAAGAGAGCGAAGGTGAGGCTGTTAGGATAAACCTTATAATCCACTGTGTGCCAAGACTGTCCAGCTGGGTCATGTGATGAACACTGTTATAAAAACTGTCAACATCGTTCGAGCTACAGGACTGTACCACAGAGAATTTCAAGCTTTCTTATCAGATGTGGATGCTGAGTACGGTGCTCTACTACTCAGGTGTGCTGGCTCAGCCGCGGCTCTGTGCTGCAGCGGTTTTATTCGCTGAGATCATAAATCGACCTGTGTTTGAAAGAGAAGGGCCGACCACTGAGTGACGCTCCCTGGCTGGCAGATCTAGCATTTAGTTGATCTAACAGGCAAAGAACAGCTGGTGCCACACCTGTATGCACACATGAAAGCCTTCTGTGTAAAGCTCCGCCTGTTTGAGGCACACCTATGTAGCTTTAACGCTGCACACATCCCTGCGCTGTCTGAAATCAAGTCTGCTTTTCCAAAGGCCGACCTTTCTGCTAAAAACGAGAAATATGTGTCTGTGATTGCAGCTCTTTGACAGAATTTAACCAGCGTTTCCAGATTTTTCTATCATTGAAAAACAAATGAAGCTGTTTTCGACCTCCTTCCTGGTGGATGCAGAAGAAGTGGAAGAGAGTCTGCAGTTAGAACTGATTGAAATGCAATGTGAAGAGTCTCTGAAGAGTCAACATCAGCTTCTCTGCCTGCGTCACTTCTATCACAGTTTGGATAATGCCAAGTTTCCTCTGATGAGACGCCACACATGATGATACATATGTGAACATTTTCTCTGTTAAAGCAGAACCAAAGCCGACTAAGTAGCAGAATGACTGATAGCCGTCTCTGTAAGTCCTTCATGTCTCAACCACCAAACTCTCTCCTGACATGTCAGCCATCCTTCAATCCAAAGCACAGCATCACTGCTCATCAATGCTTTGTTCACATTATAGGCGAGTTAGAAATACACACAGTATTCATGTGTCCATATGTCACTTGTAGTGTGTGGCCCCGCCCTTTGTTATTTTTCTGTATTTGACCCTCACTGGGCTACATGATTAAAAACACGCCTCTGCATTTCCTTGTTCCTCTTGTACTTTAAGCTGTGTCTTACTTCAGCCAACAAGAACTTTACTGTAGATCATTTCTGGTAACTTGAACATGAACGTCATACATGATGTTAACATGTTAAACATTGAACAGTTCATGTAACCTCCTTCACCCCCATCCCCTCCTCTTGCGCCTCCCACCGACCTTTTTATACCGGTCAGTGCTGGGTGTCATGGCAACAGGTGAAGTCAGCTTCCTGATTGGCTGTGTGTCCTGGGATCCCACGTTGCTGACAGAAGTGCTGAGTGGACCCTCCTTTTTAAAGGCCTGGCCCCGCCCCCACCCCACCCCCTCCTCAACACCCCCCTCCCCCCTCAGGCAGGTTCATGGCCTCCTATTATTTAGCAGATTTTGTTTTTGCGTCCTTGCTGAACCTTCTAGTGTGAGAGGAAAAACGTGCAGCGGGATCATATATGTGCCTCTGCAGGGACGCCAGGGGCATAACCTAACAAATGTGTGGGGTCAATTGGTAAGGACTGTTTTCTGTTGTGTTCCTTGTGAGGTAGGAGTGGAGGTACTGCTAAGTTGTGTGCTGAGGTGATGGAGAGCTTGGATGTGGATAACGTCAACCGGGACTCCATGTTCCACTTTTAAAACTTTTTAAACTCGATATATTTCAGAACATGGACTCCTGATGAACTTAAGGCAAGTGTTTGGGGGGTTCGGTGTCAAAGGCGTAAAGATTTTTAAAAGGTTGCTCTACTACACTGAAATCTACTTAGTAGTACCTCTATTCTCTGATATTATTCATGTGTGAGTGTTTGTGAAAATAAACTTCTCACCTGGATTAATACGTTTTGGGATGAATGGTTCTTTTCATGCTGAGTGTTTATGACGTTGCTGATGATGATCTGTCAGCTTGTTTGTTAGGTGACTCAGATATTAAGAGGGAGCTCCTCTTGTTAGCTGCTACAGGCTGATCGGACGAGGACAATGTCAAAGTTAACTGGTTCCTCTGACTCTAAGGACATCGGCAACCGGTCAGTAACAGAAAATAACAAGGAAGAAGTGGGAAGCTGGAGTGAAATTAGAGAACCTGACAAGACAAACTAGGGGGGAAGAAAACATATGCAAAAGCAGTTTGACTAAAAAGGATTTTCTGTATCGAGGAGCTGCAAAAGGTAAGATACGGAAACTGCTTCTGAAAGATAGGAGATCACGACAGTGGAAAAAGAATGATGACCAATGAACAGCAAAAAACCTGCACAGAAGAAGACAAACGAGGCAAAAGAAACAAGAGGAGACAAAAGTCCAAAAGGACGATGTCAGCAAAAGAGCGAAGAAAAGATTCAAAAGGATCTTGAACTTCAGTCGAGTCTGAAGAGGATTTAAAGATGATGCTTGATCCTCGCATGAAAGAAGAAATAAAGTAAAAGATGCAACTTCCATCTACCTCTGAAACCTCCAGGAGCACTTTAAGTAGAAGAAGAAGAGGGAAAGGGAAGCTACACCGGATCACATGAGGATAATGAAGAGGATGGGGGGGGGCAGGTTCAGCTACACAAACAATGTTACCCTCGGTACATTTAACATCAAGCCCTGCAGGCGACAACAATGGCGTCAGCAAGGCCCTTCCACGTCTGAACGTTGCTAGATTTCTCTCTGGCTGGTTTCAGTGTGCTCGAACAGCACAGTCCAAACAATTGAGATTTTTTTTTTCTGTTTTCCATTGCGCTCAGCAGGTCACAACTCGTATAAAGACACAAAGGTTGCAGCTGCTGCCGGTAAAAAGCCTGCAGTGTGTTTGTTGAGAATGTGAGGCGGCTGTCGATCAGGAGGCTAAAAACGATTGCGATGGTGCTTCGGTGAGGAGTGTTACTGGTTGAGGTACTGTCCTGCTTTCTAATCCCGGCTTTATCGAGTGAGGGGAAGCTGTCGGTGCAGCAGATGTGAGCAGCAGCGATGCAGGCGTTCACTTCACGTGGAGGCGCGTGTACGAGGAAAGAGTACAAGGCGAGAGTGTGACTGGTCCACTGGGTGTTTGAGTCTCAGATCAGAGCAGTGTTGTGAATAAAAGGTTGCACACGTTAATGTATGTTGTGTGAATAGATATAGATCTTTTCATGGATGTCACACAACTGTAAAATAGAAAAACATTTCTAACATGCTAACAAACTTAATACCCAGCAGATCAGTTTGGTTTGTATTTATGACGTCCATCTGATTAAAGTATAATTGAGTTAAATTTATCACCATTAAAACAAACAAACATACTAATAATACTAAAAACCATATATATGAGAAAATGCATATAAAATATAAGATAAAAAGTTTGAGATTCAGGAGTTAAATAACCTTTATTAAAACAAACCTTCAGGTTCGTTACTAACTGCTCGTTACTATCCTTCAACCTTTAATTATCTTGCACTAACATACATATCATGAGCCTTGTGAGACTTTGGGACAGAAGTTGTTTCTAACCAAATGATTTGCATAATGTGAAGACTTAATGTTTTATCCTGTTTATTAATATTTGGTTTCCTTTTTATTTATAACGGAGAAAATCTGTTTGCGGAGACTTGAAACTCAATTGAGATGTTTGAGGTACCAGTGAAAACACAACCTCCAGTGATGTGGTTGTGTTGTTGTGTTTCTGTTACAGCAGACATTTTGTTTTCTTCATTTATCAGTTGTTTGTTGGTGGTGAAACACATGCTGTCCGTACGACTGTAGCTGTCTGTACGACTGTAGCTGTCTGTACGACTGTAGCTGTCCGTACGACTGTAGCTGTCCGTACGACTGTAGCTGTCCGTACGACTGTAGCTGCTCGTTGGTGTTTGTTTGACAGAGAACATGATCAAGTTTTGATGTAGAACTTCGCTGTAGTTTATTTTATGACTTCAATCTACAACCAAATTAATTACCGTTGAACCGTGAACAGATACTTTTAAAGTGTTTATGTTTAGGCTGTATATGAGTATATTATTACATGGTCTGCAGCTTACAGAGTTTAGTACCTTAATGTGCTGCTGCTGCATCTTACCACGTTCACTGTGTGAGTTTAGCAAGTTAGCATGCTAACATTTGCTAATAGTACAGCTAAAGCTGATGGGAACGTTAACAGTTTTGCAGGTATTTGACCTGAGGACCTGCCAAAGGTTTTGTGTTATCTTAGTAGTTTTAAAAACTAAGAATCCAAGTAGTAAAGCAATAAGTAAGTATAAGTATTAATAATAAGTATTAGCATTAAAACCATTTGTGGCTATTCCTGCAGGTTTCCCAAGGGGACGCTACTGAGAAGCTGGCTCACCAAGTCGCGGCCCAGGTTGCTGCTGCTGATCGCAGGGTTGAAGAGGCCTCAGGTGACCCTGATGAGGAGGAAAAGGATGAAGCGCACAAAAGTAGCAAAGGCCACGTAAGCGGTAAATATAGCTTATGTTGCATGGACGAATGCTGAACCCCAACGTTGACGCAAACGCAGGAACTCGTCAGAAATGAGGAAAAATGGGAAAAAATGCCAAATATTGTCAAACTGAATCCATTAAAAAGTGAAGGACTGAAGGATTAAAATATCACTAGGATGACACTGAAGACTTAGTCACCAGACAACTCAAGACAGTTGGCGAATGAGGGTTCAAAATACTGTACCATGACAACGTAACACTACATTTAGTACATTTAGAACATGAACACTATTCTACAACTTGGAATCTCGGAATTACGATAACTCGGACCTGACGTGAACAACAAGAAGTACGGACAAACATTGACAGATTTTGATGCTCCGTGTACGAGTTTCACTTTTTATTAAAGGAGTCAAAGGGCCAACATTAGAACACACTGTTGTTCTTTGAAGGCTTTTCATTGGTTCTAACGGGGTTTTGTGTTGTAGATTGTCGTTTATTTTTGTGCCTGTTTCTTGATTTTCTTGCTTGGTTTCTTAAAAGAGAACCAAGAACACTTTGTGAAAAGACAAACTGTGATCCAACATTTCTTTTGATCTTGCAGAACCTGCAGCCGGATGCCCCACTTCACCTGAGTCCTTGACAGGAAGGATCTGCTTGTTAAATATGGAAGACAAAGAGAAGGAAGACGTGTGTGTCGGATCTTTTCCACTGCAACAAACTAAAACCCCCGAACCACAAAACCGAGTCAAGTCAAAGAATGAACCACAGAGATCAAGACCTCCAGACTAATCTGGATTACATCCAGACCTGGACTACCATCTTCAGCCCCTTCTTTAAATTCATATTAGACTGTAATGACTGTGGCTTGTACATCAGTCCCATCCAAAGAACAACCCCAGCTGAGCTCTTAGTTCAGGCTCTTTTAAGGTTTTCATGTCAACGTGTTTGAGTCTCTCAGAGGAGCCCAGAATCCAAACGCCAACTCCTCCTGCCTCACACTGAACTAAAAGATGATTTACTCACTGCCACTTACACGACAGACACCAAGAAGTGTGAACATCACAACACTAAAGAGATACGAGAGGAAATGTGATTCCAAGATTAAGCAACCAAATTTATCAAGGCACTGCTTGCAATAGAAATGAAAAACTAAAAAGTTCTTGAATTGACTAAATGAGAATCATTAACAGACCGGATCTTCTAAGTTTTAGTCAAATTTCATGTTTCATTTTATTTTTTATAAACTGTTTGTTCGTACCTGTAGCCACCAACTCAAATGCAGAGTGATGGAGAGATTTGCTTCATGTTGGATGATTGGACCTCTCTGAGCCAAATGCATCACTGATTGGCAAAAATTCTTTCACAAGCCTGAGAAAATGAAAATGAGGTTTTTGTGGTTTGTTTCTCTGGCTGGTTGAACCGGAGTCCACCTTATTAACTACAGTAACTGTGGCATTGAAGTACTTCAGATTATTTAAATGGCATCTACTCAAACTTAGCCAACTATCAATTTCTTTGATCACCGGATCAGATACTGTAAAGATTTGACTAAACTGGGATTTAATGGTGTGATTAGATGGTAGTTTGATTTATTTGAAGCATTATATGGACGAATGAAATTATTAAATAAAATGGAAACAAATCTTTCCTTTAAGTGAAGCCTTTGAGTCTCATTTCACTGTGTGAGCTGCAGGTGCGGCGGCTGCAGGTGTGGCGTGAGCTGCAGGTGTGGCTGCTGCATGATATCACTTCTTGTCACATGGTCACTAACAACATGGTTCTCTATGTCTGGTACTTTTTATTGCCAGTCAGAAAACTATGAAATCTATACAAAACCTTCAGATTTTTAAAATAAAGTACTGATAACTTGTTGATAAAATGTGTAAACTCAAGCTACCTTAAAGTTTAAATCAGTTTATTTTTATATATCTAAGCATGTTAAAGCTCACCATGGTACATAAGAGACATATATAGGCAGGTGAATTAACATGATAGTTGAACAATAATGACCGCGGGTGAAACATTTGCAGCTAATGCTAATGTTATTATAAGGTGGTTGCATTTTCCAAAGTGAGCAAACAACCTACTTTTGTCCACGATTTTACTGTTTACATTGATATGAAATATTGATATTGCTTCAACGTATTACATTTCAGCCGAGGTGGGAAGTAACTAAGTACATTTATTCAAGTACTGTACTTAACTACACCTTTAAGGTACCTGTACTTGAGTATTCCCTTTCAAGCTACACTTCACTTCTGAGCAGAATATTGTACTTTCTTTCTACTACTTTAATTAAGTTTTAACTTTCAGATTAAAAAATTACATTGAATAATTGAATAATACATGATAAGCTTAAACAGCTAATCAGCTAGCCCTGTCCTGTCTTGTAATACCACTTACGTAGTTTGCTAGCTAACACAGCACTGATAATGCACTACTGATTCAATGCTAACTGCTATCTGACGGTTTCATGTGTTTAGCACAACATGCTAACCTTCCTCCATTTTACAAACACCTGTTGCGTCTTGTTCATGTCCACTTTCAAACAGATTTTAAGTAACGTGACAACCTCACAGCTAATCCGAGGCTTAGCTCACAAGCTAAAGTTAGATATATATCGATAATACGCACAACAGGTCAATGATATGAATTAAGACTTTTCTTGAGATGATGAATTAATGTACAATGAACTTTTATGACACATAATAGAGTTAATTTGTCATTAACTGCGATAGAAGGACCCCTCTATCAAGGAGAAATTAGCATGAAAACAGCTAACGTGCTAACTATGCACCAGTTTCTTTCTGTTTCTCCGCTTGATGTTAGCAGACAGCTAACTGACTGACTAGATGATGGTGATACATGTCAGTCTGTGATTGATTGATTGATTGAATCTGTTAACAGCTCTCATGAACTGATCAGATGCGTTTAATAAAACCATTTCAAATGTGCTTTTCCTTTACTCAAACATGTATTTATTACTACTTTATTTTTTGTGATGATAAACTCAGTATCGTTCGTGTTTCCAGAGCTTTCAGCCACAGTTCAGGCCTTCATCAGCAGATGGAGTTTGTCATTTTAAAATCATTTTCTTACATATACACGCAGCATTAAATGTGTGTGATTGGTCAATACTGTTTCTCAGTGTAGTAGTAATAGTATCAAGTGGTGTTTTTCACAGTAATTGTCTGAACAGAAACCTCATTAAGATAATCAAAACTCTCTTCCTGATTGGCTGATCTGAACTCGTTAACATGATACTGTGACAGAGTTTAATGAGGAACAATTCAATACTCTCGTTAGCATAAATTATCCTCTGTATTTATTAATTAATTACATCATACAGTATTAAATCGACTTTACATCTTAGTGCTTTAGTGAGTTAACTGGCATTTTAAATGAAGACACAGTGAGACCTTGTGTGAGTCCTGACTGGCAGCTGCAGATTATGTGTTTTAATCTGCAGATTATGTGTTTTAATCTGCGGTGAGTTTCTGTTGGATGTTTTTATATCGCAGCAGCTCCTGGTCTGAAACTGAAGGCTTAAAGTTTTCTAACGCTGCTGAGAAATCCTGAACAGAGAGGAGGACGGGAGAGTCCTCTGAATCCAGACCTGAGAGACAGAAAGGAGACGAACAATGTGGTCAATACAGTGTTATTATTAAAACTAATAAAACAAGATTCAAGTTGTAATAAACTGGAGTGATTCTTTCAAACTGAACATAAAAAAACAACCAAAACTTAACTGGTTAAGATGAGAAATGTAGACGTTGAGGAGAGATTTGATTCTTACAAACATTAAATAAACCATCAATTGAAACATATACACGGTATTATATATATTATCATTGTCAGTGAGGATTTAGAGGATATTTCTTTTTCCTGATGTCCCGATGAAGTGATAAATACGCTCAAGAGAAGAGGCGGCTGCAGGAACGAGTCGTACAACATTTTTTCACCTCTGGTTCCCTCGTATCGAAGTCAGTGTTTTTTATGTTTTTGGTTAAATTAAATGAGGTCTGTGGTTAACAAAAGGTCAACATTTGTTCTACGACATAAAACACATCAGTAAATACTCCTCTCATGAAGTTTGAAGCTTTTATGCATCTTAAAAAAGGTGGCTGCTAACAAGCAGCTAAATGGACGAATGTTTCACAAGTTTTATTTTCGCCTCAAATGTAATTTGAATTTAATAAACTAGTTCAGAAAATGTCTTGAAAGGCACCAGATGATATCTGGCATGTAGCTGCTCTACACATTTATTTATCATCTCAGCTTTCTGTACTCTTACCGTCGTCAATGAGAGAGATCTTCCTCTTGATGGCAGCCGTCATGGCATCTGAACAGAGAGCATAAAGGTCGGCGCCGGTCACGTGGGAGGGACAACGCTGCACCAGCTCCTGCAGGTTCACCGCTGGGTCCAGCTGGAACCTGAGAGTCGAGATTCATTTTCAGCATTAGAAAATAAAGACGATAACAGCAGCACTTCAAACCATTAAAGTGATGGACTCGGAGCTAGAGGTTTCCTCCTCCTGCAGGAGAAGCTGTTCTTACTTTCTGAGGATGGCCTGAAGAACCTGCACCTGAGAACCTCGATCCTCGTTTATTCCAACGTAGACGAGCTTATCAAACCTGAAGGCGACATGTTAGCATCTCACAGTCAAACAGACCCGAACGTCATCAGTTATATCATAATGAGTGATGTGCTACAGGTGTATGTGTGTCTGTGACCTCCGACCTGCCAGGCCGCAGCAGTGATTGGTCCAACAGGTCCGGCCGGTTTGTTGCTCCGATCACAAAAACCCCGACAGACGAGTGCAGAGCGTCAAGCTCGGCCAGCAGCTGAGACACCACCCTGTCAGAGATTCAGTCAAACGTTACCGATGCTAACGAGATCAGCAGCAGTCAGCACAGGTAAACACTCACCTGTCCATCACCCCCCCTGAGTCTCCACTGCGTCCCCTGCTGGGAGCCAGAGAGTCCAGCTCATCGAAGAAGACGACACAGGGAGCTGCTGAGCGTGCTCTACTGAACACTGAACACAACACATGCAGTTAACACATGCAGTTAAACGTTTTTATTGGTGACAGAAGAAGAAGCAGAGCTTCTACAGACCTTCTCTGATGTTCTCTTCACTCTGACCCACGTACATGTTGATGAGCTCTGGACCTTTAACACTGAACGCACAAACAGAGAGAGAAGAAGAAGTCTGAGGCTGCTGAAAACTGAGCATATGCTCTGTGCTATGCTGCCCCCTTCTGGCATGTTTTCCTCCTGCTGAGGAGGGTGGAGGTGTTCCTACCTGAGGAAGGTCATGGAGCACTCTGTGGCCACAGCTTTGGCCAGTAGCGTTTTGCCGGTGCCTGGAGGTCCGTACAGCAGGACTCCAGTTCGGTTCAGACCCAGAGACAGCAGCTCAGGACGCTGCAGAGGAAGCTGCACTGTGTCCAGGATCTCCTTCTTCACCTGCTGCAGGCCGCCAACATCCTCCCAACGCACATGAGGGATCTGTTCATGTAGAGTTTAACAGAGAAACAAGACACAGGTCATGTCTTCGGCCACTAGTAGAGACATAGCCCACACATCTTCTTACACATCATCCCTGCTGAGTTGAGTTTAGCATCCTGCATGTAAAAACCTACAAAAGGAAGCTTCATGAAGCTGAACTCACCTCGGGGGCTCCGATGGCCTTGGACTGGGCATCCTGCAGAGTCTCCAGAGCGGAGGTGAAGTCCTGGTTCAGGATGGTCACGCCGCTAGAACACAGATCCTCCTCCTTCCGGCCGACACTGCACACAGAACAGGACTTTGTAAAAGCAGTGACCCGGACTGGAGCAGTGGACCTGTGCTGGTTTCATGCTGAAGTCTCACCAGGTCCGGATCAGTCTCCTGCAGGCGGCTCGCCCGACCTGAACCAGCAGAGCGCTCAGATCCCCCAACACCAGACCCTGAGGACGAAACCCACTATCAGGTTTTAAAACAATAAATCATATGCTCATTAATCCTTGCTCCTGTTCATACTGTTAAGAGAACTTCCACTGTGGTTACTCTCCGATGTTCAAACGTACCGCGGTGAGCTTGGCGATTCTTTCCAAGTTGACATTTCTTCCCAGGTGAAGGTCTTGGCTCAGGCTGACCAGCATGGCATGGCGCTGCTCCTCAGTGGGACTCTCTAATGCCACCTGGTGGACAAACGCCGCCATGATGCCTGCAGACAGCTCCCGAGGCCGGCAGACTGTCGCCACCACCACCAGGCTGAAACAAACACCAACATGGTGCATACAGGCCTGTCCACATACTTCCTGATGCTGGCCTCACACCAGAGGACAACGGGACAGAATCCGCCTCTTGACATTCGAGGCTTGTCTGCACAGAATATGCCCAAATGATCCAGTAGTGTGAGCAGTTTACAGACATAATATTAACGTTACCGACGGGATCTCCCCGATTTCAAGTCCTAAATGTCAAACATATTTGACATTTAGGACTTGAAATCCAGTAGTGTGAACGGAGCAAAAGCAAAAACTTGCTGATGAGAGGAAGCTGACTGGGACACGTCACCAGCCAGCAACAAGGTTGCATGGCTGTTTGAGACAGTATAACTTTATTTCCAACTAATGCTGCAAAACACACAACTGGTCTGTTTCTGTCGTGTTTGTCATGTTTGATCATGTAAGTTTCTGGAGTTGAAATCATTTAGTATAAAAGTGTGTTTCTGCGTTATTCTTATGATTGAATCGTTAGTGTGCACCAGGATCAACAGCATAGATGAACTAAACAGTGACTCTGTGTTACCTGCTGGAGGCGCTGCCGAGTAGCTGGCAGAGTGCCGCCTGGACCCGGCCGTCCTCGTCGGCGCCCCCCCGAGGCCGCAGCAGCAGCTGCAGGTTCCTGAGCAGCAGAACGCAGGGCTGCAGGGCGTTTGCACGCTGAAACACCGAACTAAGCTTCACCTCAGAGGCTGCAGGAGTGTCAGCACACACACTCACACAGTCCACCTGCAACAGGAAGTAAACAGCAGGTGGAAAGGCAAAAGGATATTATACATTCTAGTCAATGAATTCATATCACATATTTAAAGGAAACATTCAAGTTTTTGTAGTTTACAGTTATTTATATTCTGTTCATCTGATGTAGGATGTAGTTCTGACTTGCTGCCTGCAAGTCAGAACTCAGGGCTGCAACCTGCTTGCATGCAAAGTCTGTGACGTTTTTTTCTAACTTGCTGACGGCTTGTCGCTCATGTTGGTTGTTGCTAAGGTGGTTGCTAAGGCGTTTCCATGTGTTGTCACGTTGTTGCTGCAGGACTCACTGTAGTCTAGAGATGTAGAACATCTCAACAGCAACTAAGGAGGAGGAGGAGGAGGAGGAGATAAGGAGGAGCGTCGTACCTTCAGCAGGTGGAGGTGCAGTCTGTGGCTTGCTGCACTGACCGCCGTCACTTTCCCACTTCCTGCAGGACCGTGGAAGAGGATGGTGCAACCAGACAGAGAGCTGCTACAACAACATGATGACACGATCACATGACCACATGTCCCATTATACCTCTCTGTGTGACCCTGCTGTAGCTTTGAGCATGTGAAAGCTGAGTTACCTGTGCTGCAGGTGAGGCCTGATGATGTTGCAGAGGAGGTTGACGGTTCCGTTGAGGCCCGGAGGAGAAAGACTGGTCCACAGAGACGCTCCGTCCACTGAGCAGCAGGGGACCCGGCTGCTGACGGGCGCTCCCTGAAGAGACATGGTCAGCGATCTGAGGTCAGAGGTCACTCACTCAATGTGGGGTATTTGTTTAGTGAACATCTAGAAGATTTACGGACCATTTCCAAAAAATTTGAATATCATGAATATCAACGTCATTTTTTAATAATCGTGGGTTTCATGAGCTGGAAGCCAAAATTATGTAAAAATAAACAAATAAATACTTGAAATCATTTAAATTGTGGGCCCTGAATCTATAATCTACTAAAGTTTAACTTTTTGAATTATTTCTATGATGTTCTAACTTTTTGGAAAGAGTCTGTAGGTGGTCGAATCTTTATAGTGCGAACGTGTCGCTGCTTCTCATCTCAGTTTCAGGACTGTAGACGGATTTAATCCATAAATTAGCTCAACAGATAAACAGATAAATCAGAGTGTGTTTCCATCTTTATTTGCAGCCCTTCCTTAAACACATTAGTTCACTCATTCTTTCTAATCGCTGATGAAAAATGTAAAAGAGTCGTAATTGTTGTTTTCAAACATACTATTTCTAAAGTAAAGTCCTGAATGAACACATTCAGAGGTCAGAGTTCACCATGTAGAGTGAGGTGTGCAGTCTGTCGGCCAGCAGCGCTCCCACGTCTTCTTCTTCTGTACCTGCAGACAGACGCACCTTCTGCACTCTGAAGAACAGCGCTGGACACCTGACAGAGGCCAAAGGTCACACACAGTGTCTGATTCATTGCACCTGGTACCTACATTACCCACAATGCAACCGGACCAGCTGCAGTATGTTGGGAGATTGTTTGCACTTGTTTGTGTTAATTTGAGCATATCAACAAGTGAAATATGAGCGAACAGAGTGTTCAGGTACCTGGTTATCCCCTCTGAGCTGCTCTCCAGCAGGTCTGGATGGTTTTCAGCTGGAACTGTCAGGATGTCTCCCGCTGAGACAAGTCTGTAGAGAGACAGGAGAGCCGCTTAGACTGGGAATGTGCTTCTGAAACAAGCATCTCTAGTGTCTCCAATTACATCCCGCAAAGTTCAGCTGGCATGAATCCATCACTGAGTTTCGAGGTATCCCGTCAGTAAAGTTTGACCTGTTGGTGGCGTTAAAATTAAAAGATATACTGACACTACCTTTACGCCTAGCGCTCATGTTTTAACTCCTACAACGGAGACTTTGGAAAACGCCGCTGAGCCCGTTTTATTTTGAAAACTCCAGGATTTGGTTTTAGTCTGCAACTCTTTAATAGCGCTGACTGCTGCCACCTGTATCTGCTAATACTCACAACAGTTTTAATTTGAGGAAATCCTGTTAAAATTTACACAACATGGTAACATAATTGAGGATCATGAATGTCACACCAACAGAGTGTGATCTGAGCAGAGACTCGGGCTGTCAGCTTACCTGGGTGTGCTGAAATGTTCAGCCAGCAGGTCGTCGTAGCAACCGAGGCTGCTGTACAGCGGAGACACCACCGGCTGGATGTGAAGCTCGTTGGCGAATGATGGAGAAGCTGAGCGACAGAAACTGTCGGAGCGTTGGCTGCTGGGCTCCGGAGGACTCTGCTGCCACCTCTGAGTCAACAGGAAACATTAAACACTGACACATCCGTTAATAAAGGTGTGTGTGTGTGTGTGTGTGTGTGTGTGTGTGTGTGTGCGTGCGTGCGTTGCGGCACCTTCATCCTCATGCAGCAGTTGTTCAAGTTGACGTCTTCTCCTTCAGTCAGGTTGAACCACAGAGTCTCTGATATGAAACCGGCTTCATCGTGAAGCTGCAGATCTAGGCTCAGAGTTGAATCCACGGCGACCACAGAGACGACCCGCTCTCTGCCATCACTGTGACCCGCCAATGGCCTGGAGGCTCCGCCCGGCCTGGACAGCTTCACCCACTCGTGGTTAAACAGTCCGAGCCTGAGGAGCAGCTGTTTGCTCACAAACACACAGCTGTCCACATCAACGCCACTGTGCTGCTGACCTCTGACCCTAAGCCAGCGCCGAGTGTCCACCACACGTACATCCACCCGGCACTCCAATGCCTGCAGGACGCCCGAGAACCCCGAGCCCAGCAGCTTCCTGTTGTCCAGCAGAGACCGCCCACCTCCGAGACCGTCGGCATAATGAGCAAAATCTGACGCGCACAGTTTGAGCGGCCGGCAGGGCGGGGTGACGCCCGCTAGCTCCGACCAATCACAGCAGTCTGTCAGAACCACAGAGGTGTCAGCGGTGATGCGTCCCTGAGTCACCGGACTGCAGTCCAGCACCAGCAGGTCCAACTGCTGCTGCTGCAACACATGAGACACGACAGAGCAACCGCTCAGCATCCGTATGCAGACAACAGGTAGAGCTGCAACAATTAGTCCATCCACATATCACTGCACATGTGTACATACTGCATCTCTGCATGTGTACATGATGCATTTCTGCATGTGTACATGATGCATTTCTGCATGTGTACATGATGCATTTCTGCATGTGTACATACTGCATCTCTACATGTGTACATACTGCATCTCTACATGTGTACATGCTGCATCTCTACATGTGTACATACTGCATCTCTACATGTGTACATACTGCATCTCTGCACATGTGTACATACTGCATCTCTACATGTGTACATGCTGCATCTCTACATGTGTACATGCTGCATCTCTACATGTGTACATGCTGCATCTCTACATGTGTACATACTGCATCTCTACATGTGTACATACTGCATCTCTACATGTGTACATACTGCATCTATACATGTGTACATACTGCATCTTTACATATGTGTACATACTGCATCTCTACATGTGTACATACTGCATCTCTACATGTGTACATACTGCATCTCTACATGTGTACATACTGCATCTCTACATGTGTACATACTGCATCTCTACATGTGTACATACTGCATCTCTGCATGTGTACATACTGCATCTCTGCATGTGTACATACTGCATCCCTTCATGTGTACATACTGCATCCCTTCATGTGTACATACTGCATCTCTGCATGTGTACATACTGCATATCTACATGTGTACATACTGCATATCTACATGTGTACATACTGCATATCTACATGTGTACATACTGCATCTCTAGATGTGTACATACTGCATCTCTGCATGTGTACATACTGCATCTCTGCATGTGTACATACTGCATCTCTGCACTATAAAGACACAATAATAAGTGAAACCGACTCAGGTCTCACCTGCCCCGGTAGCAGCAGCGGGTCTCCCTGCCGGGCTAGCAGCCACTGCCCCGGGCGGCAGAGCTCCAGCAGCCCGCCGGTAAACTGTTCAGCTGCGGCCCAGCGGAGGCTCTGCCTGCTGCGGGCTCCGAACACCACTCGGTCCAGGCTGACCGGCTCCAGAGCCTGGACGGTTCCGATGCTGCCGAACTGCTGCAGCCCGTGGAGCCGCATGAAGAGGCGGCTGGTGAGCAGTCTGACGCGGCCCCCGGGCTCAGTGTCGGCTCGCGGGGAGTCTCCTCCTCCACAGCCCGGCGGATCCTCCTCGCTGACCGGGTGAACGCGCAGTAAAATGCCCGGTTTCCCGCAGCCATGAGGCCGCCGCGGAGTGAAGAGGACGGTCGGTGGATCATGTTCATTCTGGAAAACGGAACCCAGGTGAGACTTTGAAACCAGAACATCCAGAGGACTCAGGTGAGACGGAAAACTTTCCACACTGTACAGCTCTACCTGGACCGCCATCTTGAACCTGCGTCATCACCGCGCGACACCAGCGCCCCCAGCGGCCGATCAGAGGAACTGCTGATGCTGCTCTGATCATCAAATACATCATGGGAATGTATTTATTTATTTACGAAAGACAAGCAAACAAACAAAGAACAAAGACATCAAGACAAAAGGAAAATGATCAAACTCAATTCTAAAGTAAACAAACCAGAATAATCAATCAATCAATACTAATTATTAGTAAAACATGTAAATATTAACAACACATTTAATAGTAGCTGCTACATACCTTTAATTATATTTGTTTCTTTTAGCTGCCTGTTTTTATATTTTAAAGTGACACTTTAATTTTACTTCATACTTCAATATATGTATTTATTTAACAGCTTTAGCTACTTTTCAGATGAAGATGTTTATTTATCATTAGATAACCTGATACGTTTATTGAACTGTGTATTTGTGTCTCTGTCATGTTTCAGATGATCATTCAGACGTCAGACATTTCCCCTCAAAATAAATATCAGTCTGAAATTCACCAAAATCACTGGAGCACAACTCTTATCTTATGAACCTTACAAAGTATTGTAATGTATTTAAAATATTAGTCACAGCCTAATTTTATGCAAAACAAATTCTTTTACTTTAGTGCTTTGTGTAAATCTAGCTGCTAATATGTCTCATGCAGGACTTTTACTTGTAATGCAGTATTTTTATATTGTGGTATCGATACGTTTACGACCTTTCATTTTGTGATTGATTGATTGATTGATTTGGGAAGACACACATCTGTCTATATATCAGGTTCCACAGTTAACAGTGCGTCTTGAGGAACTGTCTGTTGACCTCTGAGACAGGATTGTCTGGAACCACAGATCTGGGGAAGGAACAGGAACATTTCTGCTGCTTTAAAGGTTCCAATGAGAACAGTGGCCTCCATCATCTGTAAATAGAAGAAGTTTGGATCCACCAGGACTCTTTGTAGAGCTGCAGTCTCTCTACTGAGTGATCGGGGGAGAAGGGCTTTACTTGGGGAGGTGACCAATAACCTGATGGTCACTCTGACAGAGCTCCAGGGTTCCTCTGTAGAGAGAGGAGAACCTTCCAGAAGGAGAACCATCACTGCAGCTCTGCACCAATCAGGCCTGTATGGTAGAGCGGCCAAACAGAAACCATTTCTTAGTAAAAGACACATGGCAGCCTGTCTGGAGTTTACCAAAAGGCTCCTGAAAGACTCTCAGACCATGAGAAACTAAACTCTCTGGTTGATTGAGCGACGTTGCTTCTCTCCGACTGTCTTTGTGTGTTTCTTGAGTAACAGTACAAAAAAGGAGTGAATTTGCATACTTTAAAGGGGTATATCCCAGTTTAGAGCGGACAAAGAATGTGTATTATTTAATCAGATTGGATCTTTCTATTTACTGGAGACCAATGACAAAATAAAGACAAGACACCATTTCACATGACCAAGACTTTACTTCACAATTCAGTGCCCATCGACCCCCCTACAAACACAACATGGGCTCCAATATCCAGCAGGCCTTTGCACCATCAGCAGAATCAGAAGCAGGTAAAACTTCCTATCATGGTTAACCCTGTTTTTCTCATGCGTAAAAAACAGGCATTGTGCCAACACATGGGAACAGAAGGTTAAATAAAGACTTGAAATTTACACTTTGCTTGGCAAGATAAAAAATAAAGATGTCTTTATGGGAAATGATTCTATTATATACAATTCAGAGCATAAACAAAATAAAAACACCTAGAAAATAGAATGATTAAAGCATGCCCATTGTCACACCATGAGGAGGAGGCAAGTGATTCATTTTGTGTTCACATTGAACTCTTCTCTTTATCCAAGACCAGAGTAAGTACAGGATATAGTTAGGAATCTCTTATCATATTAACATAGTTTGGGCATTCAAACAAGTCCAGTTTGATCTTTTTTGGCGTGTATTCCAATAGGAAGGAAAGAACAATATCAATTAATTTAAAGGTATAGATTTTTGTACATGTTGTTTTCCCTCTACAAATTCAAAGTATTTATTATATACTTTACCATGCAATGTGAACCAAGTAGGGTATGGTCAATGGAAGATTAGCATAGCTGCAGACAAGCTGAGAGTACTGTGTTAAGGTGAGAGTCTCTGGACCTGGACTTGTTGGAGACCATGATTCTCAGCTCCAGAAACCAGTTAAATCAGAGATTGACCAGGGAGCAGCAGTGGCATCCATAGCACCATGGCAGCAACGCTCCTGTAGGACAGTCAGCCAAGATTACTGGAAGCCCATGAAGATAGTTCTGTTAAGCTGTTTTTGGAAAAAATAAGGTCCGTACACATTAAATAAATCGAAGGAGGTCATTGTAACTTTACGTTCTAACATGGAATCAGATGAGAACCTTTGAGGCGTAGCTTGTCCGAAGACTGATTATACACAAACATGTCTCAGCAATGAGTCTCTTTGTATTATCTAGCGGGCACCGACTTCTCCCTGGCATTAGGTTTCCCTTTAGCTGGAGCGGTTGGTTTCGGCCTGGTTCGAGTGGGTGTGGTGCCAGAAGATAACTGGGCAGTGGCTTCCTGCGAGGCGCTGCGCCGCATAGTTGTTGTAGTCCTGGGTGGTAGCACAGGGACGGTTGGGGTTCGAACGGAGAGGGGCTGCCTGGATGGACATACTCTCTGAGGTGAGGGGCTGTCAGTCCTGCAGTGGGTGGAGCTAAGGCTGCGGCGGGTTCCAAATAGGACTCGGAGTGGCATTCGAGGGCTGCCAGACTGGGCGAGGACAGCAGAGGGACGGGGACATGAGGAGGAAGACCTGGTTGGAACAGGTTTAGATTTTCGTTGAGCGCTGAGAGTGCTTAGTCCAATTTTCTGATGCCTGGGGACAGAAGAGTAAATTACAGATGTTATTAAATATTATTAAAATATCTATGCTTTAAAATTGAAACACCACACAATAAAAGCAAGAAGCAAAAACATACCCATTACTGAAGGACGACGCTTCTTCTGTAGGGTCTGGCAAGGAGAGAGGAGAAGGAATAGCTGCAAGCTTTCCTGAAGGCTTCTTTATGGGGGTGACAGGCCTGGGGATCCTGCTTCTGCACTCCTTGGAGCCCTGCTCTTCTGTTGGTTTGAGACGGGTGCTCCTCCTTGACTCGTCCGAGGTATGCGTGTCCTCCTCTGAGCCGGTGGTGGACAGAGTTTCTGAAGCTCTCCGACGTTCATCGTCTCCAGAGGACAATGACGACGATGTCCCAGACAACATTCTCCTCCTCATCCAGCGACCTTGCTGCTTCTGGGCCAGCATGCGGGCCAAGTCCAGCTGCCTGGCTCGCTGCTGAAGCCGAGCCCGTGCCAAGACTGAGGAGGACTGCTCAGAACCTGAGTCTTCTTCAGACATGAGCACAGGGATTCGGCTACGGATCCTGGGCTTCATGGCCACTGGTAGCTCAGATTCAGTTGTCTGCAGCTTGGGAGCTTCTTCACTGCACAATGGCTGTTTCTGTTCATGAATTGGTGACATGGCTTCTGGGACAGGCTCCAAAGACTGAGCCAGGACAGGTGACGGCCCATTTTCAGTTTTGGGGTGTTTGTCAACTGGTGGAGGTTGGACTGGTACATATTCCTCTGGAGGCGTTTCTGTCACTGGTGTTTCCCCCTGCTCATGGGTGTCATCTTCTACAGCTACATCCTTTACAATGGCTGAGACTTCCCGGTCACTGTCTTTGGCAGAGTGACCGTTGGAAGACATGACGTTGAGGTGTGATGTCTCTGCAATATGGATGAAAGTGCGCTCAACTTTGGTGAAGGGTGGTGAAGCGGGAGCAATGGGAGTGGAAGGCCTCAGGTCTGACCTGAGAGCAGGTGACAAACGGCCAGTCTCAGAGGACTCTGGCTGGATTGCCTCCCCAACCAGGAGGCGGTCATTACGGGGAGTCAGGGCAAACGGTGTGGCCAACTCGCCCTCCAGAACATGATCGCCACCAGAGGGGGACTTGCGAGTGTCTCCAGGCGAGAAGAGGACAAGGGTCTTGGAAGCATCCTCCAGATCAGGATCTGCATCAGCAGCTGAGGCGTGCTCCCTTTGGCCCCTCTGGTCCTCAGCCATAAGCGTGGAAGGTGCAGCGTCCTGGCTGCGTTCAGTGCTCTTCTGACTCGCCTCGCTGTTGGACTCACTTTTTGTGACATCATCATCTTTTGGCCCTGGTGGTTCTGGGACTTCATCTGGTGTGGCAAAGCTTCGACGTTGAGGCAAGGTACCAGTCAGCATGACTGTGAGGAAGTCACCCCTTTTGGCCTGAAGCTGAGGAAGGATGTGGAAATGCTCCTTCTCGTCACTCTGGCCTTTTGTCCGATAGTCCGGGGAGGGTGGTGAAGGGGTGCTCTGCTCCGTGGACGACAACACCTGGAAACAATGCAACAACACTCTTTATTAATGTTTCAACAAAACAGAATGGAAATCAACAAAAACACTGCAGAAGGAGTTTACTGATACCTATCACACTGCATTCACACAAGTACATTAGTAGCTCATAGACTTATCAACATATATTGATGAAACCACATGAGGGATGGAAGGCATATTTACTTAGGGCACACTATAACACACATAATGGCTTAGCAAATCTTTAAAAGAGAATATGCAAAGGAAAGAACTTATATTGCTTATATCTCACCCATTCACACTCGCATTCAGTCATACACTCACACTGATGGTAGTAAGCTACCAGTTGGGGATCAAACCACCGAGCTTCTGACTAATGGGCGACTGCTCTACCTCCTGTGCCACAGCCGCCTCCTAGACTTGTTTCTACATAAAGTTTTAGAAGCCATATCTAATCACGTCCATTTTTACTGTAACAGTGCCTCAACGTTTTTGTGGTGCATATCTTTAAACATCAATACCTTGGCGGTTAACTTGCTAGCTTGACCTCTGACTAGCCGCCTTACACGTTACCTGGACTGTGCCTGAAATCACACCCTTGTCCACTCATTCATTACGCCCTATGAAATAGTCACTGAATATACTATGTCATCGACACCACTTTTTTTGATCCATTGTAGAATTTTTGGGGTCACTATATAGTGGATAAATTAACACACTTGGATTCTCAAATTCAGACAATCAATAAGAGCACTGTACAATAAAATAGGGAGTGAGTTTGGACACAGCCCTAGTTAGCTCAATAATGGGCGAATAGCGGGTTGAATGTGTTAACATTTTGAGGAAGGAAGCAACTGTGTGAACCTTTCACACACTCCCAATAACAACGACCACAGGAAGTGATATGTTTTCCCCCAATAACCATTTTAATGTCATTTTGGTTGTACACAAGCTTTTCAAGATTGTCTAGATTACATACATTGATATAAAAGGCACAAAAAATGCATTGCAGAGTTTATCCTTAGACAGCACACAGTCTGATATCAGGTGATTTTCAAGTGTTTCCCTTCATAAAGATTCAACATACAGCCTGTACATACATACTAAACCCCACTAATTGTCATGCTATTAGAGATTAACTGCAAACCTAATTACTTTCTACATTTCTGTATATATGTACACAGTTATCATTAGATTTACAAAAAGTTTAAAATACATGCTTTACCTGTAAATTATACAAGCAGTACTGTACAATCATATAGTGATAGAAAAAAAAACGCTTACATGTATAATACAGTGAAAGACACTCACGGATCATCACACTAAACATCATCTTTACCTCGACTACTTTGCTTTGATTTCAAAAACTTTATAGGAACATTTTAGCCTAGCTTAGCAAAGAAAAACTGTAGGCAGGAGGGAAACTGCTAGCCTAGCCCCATTACAAGAGAAAATCCATCTTACAACTCTGTCTGAGTTTTTGTCTTGTTTATTAAACAAGTGCTGAATTGATTAATATAATTTTCATCTAGGAGACACATTTAGTCTAGTTTAGCACAGAATCAGGTTAAAATACTACCCTAGCTAAATCAAAGCTATCATTAAGAGATAGCTTAATGAGAGACAGGTGTAGAAACAGAAGTGTAAAAGCTAAACGCTTCCTGAAACTGAAGTTCACCTTCTACTCTGAAGAAGACAAATATTTTTAGGACTTCCTAACAATCAACTACTATTGACACAAGGAGTGAGTTTATGTGACAGTTTTGACAGATGAGGTCCGTAGTGATCTGATTAACAAACAGCTGTATGTGGCTAAACAAAGCTAACGGATCCGTACGCATAAGTTCACCTTTAAAAACGCACTGCAGACATGTTGTTTGTACAGTATCACCCTGTTATTCCATAAAGATCAGCACTACCTTATAAAACACAGATAATGAAATTTACGTTTGTAAGTATAATTTATTTTATAGGATCACGTGACAACATGTAGTGCTATGCTAACGGATTTCGGCTAATTCCTTGCTCACTTGGTTTTGAGGTAAGTGTAAGGAAATAAAAGCTTTTATTTCACAGTATTGCTGATGTAATGGAAACATTTTCTTTCCTTTTGCTATTAACAAAAACCTTAAAATGTCCACTTTCCACTGCTTCAGTCCAAGTAACTGAGTTTTTTCTTTGGGACGTTGAAAGGTTTTACAAGCCCAGAGAAAGCAAAGCAGGCATTAGGACGTTTCTGTTTACCATCACATCTGAATACTGTAGAAACTGTACTACTACAAATGCAGGTTTTATGTTTTCCTGCTCAATTCATGACAAGACCGAATGACAGCAGCAGCAGTTAAGCCGACACTACATCCGAAACAAAATTTGACAATCAAAAAGGCCACAATATGGAGTGCCATATTTTGGCAGGCTGGCAATATGTCTATTTGTTTAAAATGCTGACAGCACCATATTCAGCAGCGGTTGGCAGCTTTGGACAGCACACTTGGGTTTGCGTGGACTGTCAGTCTTATGAAAGTATAAAGACTTTAAAGACAATTCCAGCCTTTGTTTATTTTCTTTTAGATCCTGGGTTTTATTTTCATAGTTTTGGCCAACATGCCCAAAAATATCCAAATATCAATGTTGTATTGACCTGGAAAACGGCTGTAGATGCAGTGCAAAGCAGGAAGCGGCTCTCCAAAGTTTGTCAAGGCATTAATCGTGGCATTATGTCCAAAATGACAGAAGTATGACCCAGGTTGTAGAAAAACCACCTCACCATCCAGAACTGTCAACTGACTCATTAAATACTGAAGAAATCCTTCATGCCTTCAACAAACAAAACACTGGGTGTAAATGTTCAACATTTATGTGATCAGTACGATATGATATGACTGATTCTCTGACTATTAGCACTAAAAGTCTCCGGCTGCTTCTTTCATCGTTTTAAAGTTTGCTCTGATCCGTGAGTATCCCCTGTAGTAGCATTGTGAATTATATACAAAATAATCACAGATGTTTTTCAGTCAGAGGTGTATATTCACTGTGTTTTCCTCATAATTACAGTACAGTGCTGTTTTTTGTCATTTTACAGTCAGAGGTGCGTGTCGTACAAACAGTAGATCTCATGCAAAGAGTGGCGACAATCGGTAAACAGTCTTTTGGTACGACATACCGTCATTAATGCTGCGATCAGCATGTAATCAGCAGAGTGAGCACACTGACAGCCTTCTGCGCTCATGTTGACACAGGACATAAACGTTGACATGTATCAGAGACAATCTTGTACGGTAGGTGAATCATTTTGCAGGTGTGCAAAATAAAGTTAGCAGCTAGTCCACTTCATACATTCTCTAAGTGGTTGTTCTGTAATGCTATGCTAAATATAAAACGGTCAGGATGCCCTGAACTCCTGTAAGCAAGCAGCATGAAAGAAACGCTGAGGGACACGCCCTGCTCCGGCTGAGCTAACATTAATGCCTCAAATACAAGCTTAATGAAGTAGCAAGTGGTGCATATTTAGTTAATGTAGCCCTTTAACACACTGAGAAAGCAACAGTTTGGCTTTCATTGCACAAAATGGCCGTCCTAGCTAGTCTCTTGTCGCCAGATTTTGAATTATCAGCATGAAGTTCTTAGCAGAGACATCTTTGAGTTCGGAGAAGCTATTTCACATCCGGAGCATGAAAACGCAGACAGTTGCTTTGGTAAGACGTTAGCAGCGGCCACATGTGGAACAGTGCTTCATACCGCAACACTCAACAAATACAATGGTTCATTGTTCTTATAGTGACGTTGTGGAGACTAAACAGACCAGAAATCACCTCAAACATCTACTCAAAGCTCCATCAAAGTGAAGACAGCTTGCACATCTTGTAATGATCTTTTGCTGTGATATAAGAGTGTGTAAATATGACAAATTCTTTTCCCCAAATCTTTGTTTAATGGCTGCTGATGATAGACAAGAGAGGCTCTGAACAACTGAACGGATTTTGCTGCACTACATGTTAGGTGAACTGTTGACATTGTGTTTCTAGTATTGTATTGTATTGTATTGTATTGTATTGTATTGTATTGTATTGTATTGTATTGTATTGTATTGTATATACTCTACTGGTGTTTTTGGTGGTAAATCTAATTTGTCTTAAGGGAACTGAGACACCGGGTTGAGATAAACTCACTTCTTATTTTCAGGTCACAGTTTTAACAATCAAGACGCTGTTTGTCTGCTTCTGACATCCTGTTTTGCAGGTTTGAATCACTTGAACTTGTGGATTTTTGTTTTTGATTTTTTTGACCAAACACCACAACCCTTGAGATGTTGGTAGCTCTGACTCCTCCACTAAATAAATCGCCAAAGATGTCTTTGACACTGATTCAAAGAATCTAGTTAGCATCAAACCAACAAAAAACACATCAATGTCCTTCTGCTACATTTACTATGTATGCCCTTAATAATATAACAGTAAAGTTATTCTCATTGCTTATGAAATGGACAACGTGGCGAAGTGCGCTGTGAAATGAGACATCCCTCCCTTTGCTCTACTGGAGTCATTACCGGATCATACTGGTAGTTCTGCAGATTTTATCCTGTTAATTATTAAAAAAACAAAGTGAGCATTTTTCAATGGTTTATATTGATTTCTCTCCTTTTTGGAAGCTCGTGGCTTCATGGTTCTGGTTCAGGCGTGAGTCAGAGTGCAATGAGTTAAAAATGCTTTGTTGTAAACAAAACGTTGTCATCGTTACTATCAGTGACCCGGAAATTAAAGTAAACCAAGCTAGGCTAATGGGTCTGCTAACTCCCAGTAACTACCAGTATGCCCCTTTAAATAAGAGTTTTTTATCCCACCTTTCACTTATTGCATCTATGTTTTGCATCCATATAGTGAGACTCCCAACCTGATCCCCTCTTCAGTCTACTCAGTGATAAAGTGCAACAGTGAGGTCCAGCGGTAAGAAAATAGTGAAGGAAAGGAAGCATGAAGAAAAAGACGGTGATCCGAACACATTACAAGATGTCAGAATGAGGAAAACCTCACCAAAGTCCACTGTGACGAAACAGACCAAACTACTAAGATGACACATCAAGTCATCACCCTTCATCACCTCTACTGGCTCAGTCATAGAGAGACAGCTTTAAAAAACCCAAACAACCGTCCAGAAAATACCAAACTACTAACATGACAGCGTCAACATACAATGTGATGATCTTTAAGTAACTATGAATGAAACAGGATCAACCTCGTCCTCTGGAAGACCTTTCGATTAACTCAAACCCAACAGCCAAACATGGAACAATGCAGGTTTGACTATGAGACATTAAATCCCCCAACAAAGATCCGCCTAAACATCTTCCACTTCATTATCTCTCTATCTAAGTATCGGAAACATTTTGATCTGATGATGGCACTGGATAATAAGTACGATCAACAGAGTTATTACATTTCATAGTGAGGGGAACAAGAAATTTCATGGCAATCTATCAAATAGTTATATTTATATAGATATTTCACTAAAAAACAGAAATGTGAACTCTCATAGTGGTGCTAGAGAAAAAAAATCAGAGGATCACCAAAATCAGTTTACTCCATTGCCTAAAGAACATCAATATGTTTAAAACATTTGTTGCCAATCATTTCAGTAGATGTTGAAATATTTCACTAAATAAGTGAAGTTTGACCTGTTGGTGGCGCTAGAGGGAAAAAATCACCAAAGTCATTAGGATTTATCCTCTGGAGACCAAGAATGTGGGAAGCAAATTTCATGACAATTCATCCAATAGTTGTTGAAATACTCCAATCAGGACTAAAATGGACCGACCAAACTTAAATATAAGATAATGTGTTATCTTAAGAAAATGAGGAAATGAAGTCACAATCTCCAAATTAGGAACCACAGTTACCCTTCTTCACGAGGTTTAGCAAACAAAAGAAGCAACAAAGACCAGAAAAAACACACACGCACACATTTTTATATATATATATATATATATATATACATACACACACACACACGCACACATTTATATATATATATATATATATATATATACATACACACACACACACGCACACATAGATATATATTTATTTTTTTTAAAGAAAAGGAAAACTTTTCTGGGAATAAATAAATGATAAATAAAAATTAAATTAGCCATTGCTACATTCAGCAAAAATGATCAAAGCTTTTCACAGAAGTTTGTTGATTTGTTTTTAAAGTATAATTTGTTGTATGAATTGTTTGTGTTTGTTTGTATATGGTCAGTTTGCTTTCTGTTTTCACCCAGTGCTTGTAAAGTTTTTAATTATTTTTTTTAAAATATATGATTAAATATCAAATAAATATTGTGATTTCTGTGATATTTTGGTGTGTTGACATTTGCTTTGTAAGTTGTTAGTGTGTCATTGTGTATTCATTCTGGGTAATTTGTTTCCTAAAATGCTCTGCTTTTGTTATTTTTTGTTTTTGTCTTTTTGATTTTTTTTTTGTAAAACCTTACCACCGTACATCTGCCCAGTGAGTCATGAGCGATCAATGATCACACCTCACTCCTCTCTTCATACACAACACCGAATGCAGCTAGCATCCGAGCGCGACGGTCGGATCACTGGTTTGGTGTCAGTGAGACGTATTGGCGTATTGCTCAGTGGACAGGATGATCAGAGGGGAAACGCCGACTCCAGTCTTGGTGCAAAAACTTGATCGCCGGGACGACCTGCATTCCTCGACGATCGCTCCTTCATTTTAGCAGGAAATAAATATAAAAACAAAGAAAAACGCACAAACACTGTAGAGCTTAACAGTCTGTTAGCAGTCCCACTCTCTTCCACTTCCCGCTTCCAGTTTCACATTATTTCCACCAGTTTGTGGCGTGTGCAACATCAGGTTTGCAGAGAGGCTTTTTACAGTTTATTGCATGGAAAATATTTCCCGTCGTCAGCACTTTTCTCCTCGTCTTCTGTTGCTCTGCAGTAGTTGGTAGAGCTACGTGTGTGCGTGTGTGAGAGAGAGAGCACATCAGTGTTGCTGTGTGCCAGTAATATGGCTTGTTGTGTTTAATTAATGTGTGTTTATTATCTGACTCTCAGTGTGTTGTTTCATATGTGTGTATGTTTATGTATATGTTTATATATGCAGAACCAGCCACTGGCTGTGCATATGTGAGTTGATACGTTTGTCCGTGTGTGTCATATATTATTATACTTCACATAACATACGTACCATTGCGTATGTATGTTATGTTACGTGTGAATGTATGTGTATGTAGTTACACGTGTGTGTTCTGAGTCCGTCTCTCAGTCCTTTCAGCTGTTGTTCTTGTTCATGAGCTTCGCAAACATCTGCTGCAGCGTCCGTGAGGAGTTCAGGACCGAGTGTCTGCTCCGTGGGCTGCCTGGGGTCGGCAGGGTGCCGCCATGCCGCCGTCGGGCCGAGTTGGCGGTGGCGGTGATGTGGGCGGGGCTGCTCTCAGCGGAGCGGCTCCTCTGGATGAAGCTCCCTCCCCCATGGGGATACTGCTCTGTCTCCAGGGTGGAGGAGGAGAAGACGTAGGAGGCCAGCCTCCTCAGCTGATTGGGCCGCGGTTGATGCCTGTCCTCCTCCAACTGCAAACAGACCAATCAAAGAGAGGGAGACAGGGGAGGTTAAAGAGCGGAAACAGACACTTTGTATAAATGATTTTTCCTACGGCTACGTCCCAACACTCTGATTTGGCTTCCTGTCCTTGTCTCCATCCCCTCCTTCACCGACTCAGACGTTAGACAGGAGAGAGCCGATTGGTGCTCTCACATATCTAAAGCCTTCAGCTGATTGGTTCAATGTTGTGAGGGGAGGAGCCTGGGGAGAGAAGCTGAGGGGGTGTTGGTGTAATGTAATGTAATCTGGCACTCTGACTACAGTTACAGCTATTAGTTACAAGTTAGAGGCTATAAAATTAACTTAACAGGACAGTTGAACCAATACACTGTTAGCTGTGTGGGCTGCCAGATTGGTCAGACTAGCATCCTTCTAGCTGGAAAAATGGTATTGAAAATATTTTCCCCCACAAAGAAGCACTTTAAATGAACACAAAGTCACCAGCACGAGCACTGCACATATCTCACTAGTCTACAACAGTCTGAACCTGCACAACTGACAGTTTGAGCTTTTGATTTCTAAAGGAAAAATTACCACTGGAGATGCAAAAAAGAAACAGGGAACACAAAAGAGAGATGTAGTCATCAAGCACACAAAACACAGACACACAACGGAGGAAAAAAGGGGGAAAATATGGCTGAACAGAAGGAGAGAGGATGAACAGAAACTGAGTGAGAGAACAGAGGTAAAGGACTATTCCTAAACTGTGCTTACCCCGAAACATCACTTTATTTCTTCTTGTGTTGTCCCAATGGCACCCTCGCTCTTTTCTCTGTCTCCTCAGGTGAGTCAAACTTGACATACTGTGTACTTTTAAAGCGATAGGATGGGGGCAAAGGCATCAGTAGTTATGTGGAGGGGTGGGGAGGGAGAATTGGAGAGGAGTAAAAAAGAGAATGGCAGTCCTCGATGGTTGGCAGCAGAGAGCTCGCTCTGAGTCTAGTAGTGGCAATCGGCACGAAAATACAAGATCGAACCGGAGCTCACTAAAATATCACTAAAACGGCACTGACGAGGCCTTACATCAGCTGGTGAGCAATAAGATGTTACACTGCAGATAAAGTGAAATATTAGTTAGCCTTCCTGTAAACAGCAGCCACCAAGTATGGAGGACCAAACCTGACTTTATAGTGAATAAATAAATGACTGTATGAATAAATAAAATGGTCACACAAATGGTGAATTTAAAAGCATAAATGGATAAAAGGAAATAAAGAAATTCAGAAATGAATCCGTAAATCAGGTCCCACCAATGAGGAGGAAAATCCTGCTGAAGGAAAAATAACTCCTGAGGTGAAAATAAACATAAAATAAATGTGGAATTCATTTATTCCATATTCATTTTCCACAACATCCGCTGTGCATATTCAGACCCCGGCAGAGGATGAATCTTGGTGACTGGTGACACCCTGAACTTTCTCTCTAGAACCACCAGGACAAAAAATCTTAAAGAAATTTTACAAGAAATTCACAAGCACACAACAAAATTTCAAACTGTAAAGTCCTGATCTCATTCCTGCTCTCCAGAGGATGAACCCTTTAGATCCCACGATGTTTCCTCTAACTTTACATGTCAGCTTCACTACTGGTAAGAATCTAAGTGGCTTAAGAAGTGTTAATAGCAATTCAGAACGGCAAATCTCGAAAAACGGAGTGAAACGCTGGTCATCATACAGACGGGTGAGACACGATAATAGTTCAACAACGAGGGTAACGGCACATTAAACGTGACAGAAATAACACCCGACCGATCGCTACACGAAGTAGGAAGAAGTGGAAGCTCCTGGCTCCAAATGGAAAAGATGGCGCCGACCCAAAGCTGCAACTGTGGGCTTCAGACTGGCTCCGATGAAACCAACGGGTGACGTCACATCTCGCTACGTCCATATTTATATATAGGCATTACCGATGGCTCCATTCCATTAAGTGTCCCAGTAAGATAGTCAGTGACGCCCAAATGGAATGCAGCCATTACCGATGTTCGTTATTCCACTGCTTTGACCACAATGAACACTGCATCCTGTAGGGGGCGCTAGCAGGGCTTCAGCACATCAGGGTTGTGATTAAATTTAACTTTTACTTTTTTGACAATTTAATTCATTCATTCACTCAACATTAGTTTGCTTTGGTCTTCAATAATAAAGTGCTCATGTGTTTTCATCCAGTAACTTTTTAAATAGTAAAGGTTTGTTTTTTGTGATTGACAGAGATAGATGAATATTAGATGTTCATCTGTATATTTTTGTGTTGTTATCATTGAAATGCTGTCAGTGCTTCAGACTGTTAAGTTTATGAGGTTTTTTTGAGTGAAGGTACCGTCTGCATGCATGACAACATTATGTTGCTCGTTTCTTATGTTAAAACTTCCTTTTGTAATTTCACTTTTTTTTATCTTTATAATATTTCACAATAAGACATCATTTAATCACCAAACACACATCTTAATGTTCCACAGTGGTGTTTACTCTTTATCCTGTCTTTAAAACCCAAACTTTCCTCCCAGTTCAAAGTTCATGTTATAAAACTAAATAGGATGTGAAAAGTGCATCTTTAGCCTTTAGCTTGACTTGAATGGTTTCACCTTAACTCAACTCGTTCTAAAACTCAAACATGAACTAGTGTAAATGTGGCGACTGATTGATAAAAACAGACATTTGCAGCATTGTTACAGGTTGGTTGTCACTTTCACGACATCGAGCTGACGTAAGAAACCTGCTTCAGCTGACTGAAAGACACCCGGCAGAAAATCTGCCAAACAACAAACTAATGAACCATGAAGTCCTGATGCTTTATGATAATCTTATGATGTCATATAAAAACTATTTCAGATGTCAACATTTAACCTTAAAACTCAATAAAAACATTTATTTATATCGATGCTATAAAATAGATTTTTTTCAAAGCATCTTTTTAGGAGAATTATCTGTAAATAAAAACAGATTTCTTTTCACCTGTAAATACAGACGGAGAGAATGAGGATGTTTTTTCAGCCCTGAGTAGTGACTGCAGCTCCAACAACTTCTACCAAATCCAGACTGTCCAAAAAGCCAGATCCATCCTCCAAGACCCTTCACACATCCTCAACTCCTTTTTCAGATGTGCGTACCCTACACCAGTTTTCTCTTTAGTCGAGGCTCCACAGTCCAAATCAAAAAGTTTCTTTAACCTCAGCATCTAAAGTCCTGATCGACCTCCACCAACATAGACTCCAGCAAACTGCACTTTCTCAAAAAGTTGAATGGAGAGGTAAAACCCAGAGACCGGTTGCTGCAGCTGTAAAGTTTAACTCAGATGAACATATCAACTTTTTGAGCCTCTGTCATCTGGATTTCTGTTTGTGTTTTTTGCTGTTGTGTATTTACTTTATTATTGTGTTTTATGTGTTTTTAAAGGCCCATATAGAGTCTGGCATTGCAAACTAGCTTGGACTATAAATGCTGTGGTATATATCTACACAAATATACCAAACATACATATAAAACATAAAATAAAAAATAAATAAAATAACAGCGTTCATTTACAAATGTGTCAAAAATCACAACGAGTTTCATCTCTTTTACAAACCTGACAAGACAAGCATGTCAGTATTGGACGATTCTGCAAAAGCCCTGAATTACATCCAATAACAGTGTTTAAAAGATCACTTTCTGCAGTACTGTATCTGTGTATCGCCACAGTGATATAGTTGATAAAAGGTTTTGGTTCATAAAAGGATCAGTGACGTACACTCTGGTCTCCTGCATGAACGTCCACACCTGAACTTTCCCCGACGATCAACGGTGGCACCGAACGTAAATCATGACGTGCAGATTCATCCAATAACTGCTTTTTTGAACCTGGTTTGTTGACAATAACTTAAACATTAAAAACATGTGCGTGTACATGTATGTACTGTATATGTGCGTGTGTGTGATGAGAAAACACAGCAGCACAACATCAGAAGATGAGAACATCATCAACATCCTGACATGTAAACATCATGGCTGCAGATTGAACCAAACATGTGCTACAGCGGCTGTTTCCCACTCATTCCTCAAGAGGTAAAACAATGGAAGAGATTTCAACTCCAACGACAGAGAAAAGATGGCAGCACCATTCAGACAGTAGAAACCTGTCTGTACACGTCACAGGCAGCAGAAGAAAACTAGTTTCTGTCCAATCAGACACAGAAGTGGTTAAACAGCAGCCAATCATAAACTCCAATGAGACAGAGGACCTGAATGTGTTTAAAGTGACAAAAAGCTGCGTCTGTATTTTATCACAGAGGACTTTTAATCAAAATGAGTATCTATTGAACAAGTAGTCACACCAGATGAATTAGTTATATTAGTATATTATATTAGTTATATTGTGAGTACATATTTGTATATTTTTACCTCTGCAGACGACGACGTGTCCGTCTATCGAGCAGCACTTTGGACATGAAATATCTCAACAACTACTGCATTCATTTTTATGAAATTCATGTTCCCCTGAGGATGAAACGTAATAACTTTGATCGCAAAACTAACAGGATTCTCATCAGCCTAATTAAACACTATTAGCAGAAACTACTGAGCCCATGAAGTCCAATTTCACCTTGTTACTATCAAACAAGATGATGTATTGATCATAGAAGATTAGAGATGCGATGCTTAGTTGATTAATCAGTTATTTGATTGATAAAAATGCATTGGCAGCTATTGTGATGATCGATCAATATCATACTTTGATTCCAGTTTGTTAAATGTGAATATTTTCTTGTTTCTTTAGTCGTCTGTGACAGTAAACTGAATATGACATGACAAGGATGTCAAAGTGGGAAATAATGATTCACACCGTTTTCTGACATTGTTTGGACCAAACAACTAATCGATTAATCGAGAAAAAAATCGACAGATTCATCGATAATAAAAACAATTGTTGGTTGCAGCTGTAAACAAGACATCACCATCTGTGGGGTCTTCGTACTAAACATGACGGTAAACATTACATCTGCTAAATATCTGCATGTTAGCATGTTAGCATGTTAGCATACGGGTGTTAGCAGTAGCCTCACAGAGCAGCTAGCATGACTTTTACTGTGCTGTAATATTAAATTTGATTTAAACGTAACTGTCTGATTAATAACGATAGCAACCAAAAACCAGCTATGAACAGATTTAACATGTTTTCTGTCTCTTTTAGCAGCTAAACAATTAGCAAAGATGGCGTCGCTTGTTTTAGCTTCTCAAATGAACTGAACTTTGAAATTATTATTCATTATTATAATAATTATAATTATTGACAATAATGATAATTTATGATATGATACATTATAAAAGGCATTTTTCATCATTTTCTTTCGATATCTTTCGACATTCGATAACATGATTATCGATTCATTGAGAAAATGATCTGCAGATTAATTGATAATAAAAATAATTATTAGTTGCAGCCCCAAGATAAGACTGTGGATAAAAAATCACCTTTAATTTATTACATAAAATAAAAACCCTCTGTGATAACCAGCCGGTATCAGCTTCTCTCTGTAATATCTGTGTAAAATAACAAACATGACTTTTATTTTACACTTCATGGGTTCAACTTTCAGCTTTATGTGACGATGTTGGTGTCAAACTGCAGAAAAACCTCTGCAGAAGTCTGTCTGCAGAAGTCTGTCTGCAGACTGCATCTTTAAAGGACAAGTCCAGCATGAGTCCAGTTGTTTGGACCAAATGACCAATGACCTGTACGTAACTTCCCAACATCAAACTCTGTGTGATCTGTCTGATCGGGATAAATGTGCAACCTCTGAGTAAAGTGACGAACTGATCAAACATGCTGGATTTGTCCTTTAAGCTGCATGTTAACGACAGGTGAAGGAGGCGGAACAGCAGCAGTCAGATAGCTGAGTCCGTACAGCCACCGTCCTCTCTGCTCACCTGTCCACCAACTCGCCCTCCTCTGATTGGCTGGCTGGGTCTCTTACCGGTCTCTGAGGTCCAACGGGTTCTGACTCCCTCCGGCGGGGGCGTCCTAATGGCAGCGAGTGACAGGGCGACTGGGCAGGGCTCCCGCCACTCCTCCTCGACGCCTCCTCCTCCGTTAGCGTTAGCATCCCCCGGCTGCCCTCCCTGTTGTGAGTCTTTGGACGGACCACCATCTCGCCGCCTGCAGAGACACAAAGCAGAGTTTCAGATGAGCTGTGAGCGTCGATACAGAGACGTATAACTTCTACTGATGAAGCGAAAATTGGTTTTAGCAAGATTTACGTAAAAAATGCAGGTCTGGGGTTTAGTGTGAGGTAGTTCATGTCAGAAATACGATTTTTAAACATCTTCAACAGAAATAAACTGAGCGTCTGTACTTTCTGTTGGATTTAATTAAAGGTTTGAGATGTTGTGGTTTTCACGCTCGTTCGACCTGCAGACTGTGTTTTATTTAGATAAAGTTCTTCAGATGTAAAATGTGCTATAAGAATAAAATTGATTTAATAATATAATATTTATTTTGCCACCAATAAAGAAAACTGGTAGAACTCACATTTCTTCTTCAGCATTTAATCAAACCTGCATCAGTGTGTTTAAACCTTCCTCTCTCAGGTGTGTACTGGAGCTCCTACCTGCTGTGCGGAGCCTCCTCCTCTCCTCCTGCTCCTCCAGGGGGCGGAGCTCCTCTGGCTCCTCGTCTGTGGTTCCCGACGTGGTTGGCTGGAAGTCGCGTAGCTCCGTCTCCTTGTCGATGATCACCCACTCCTTGCTGTCAAAGTCCTCCTCCTCGGCCAGCGGGACGGAGCGGATGAAGGCGTTGCTGTGCGCCTCTTGGTCGACAGATGCCACCGAGACCTCCTGGCGGCCACTGATCTGACGGTCGCCACGGCAACCGGGGTCGACGGACAACATCTGAGCCGGCTGGGAGGAGTAGACATGACGAGATGGCGAACCGAGGATGTCCATCCGAGACCTGAAGGACACGCAGAACAATGTGACTGTAACTAATTCTAACATACTGGTAAATATTATTCATATTTATTCGCAGTAACTTTTACTCACTACCACTGACTTAAAAATGCAAATAACATTGAAACAATAAAATCACGTGTCTCCTGCTCTAAAACCTCCTGCAGTGTTTTTAGACGTCTGGTCACCTCTGTCCGTACGCATCGGCGCGGCCCTCGGCAGCAGACAGACGGTCAGATTCAGGGCTGTTGACTCGGCGGTATCGTAAGGACCGACCCTGACCTGTCGGTGACTCTGGGGCTCCGCCTCGAACCGGCGACGCTGGGCATGCCGCCCGCCCCGACTCCTCCTCCTGAGCCCCCTGAGGAATGACAGGAAGTGATGTTTTCAGGTCCGAACTGAGTTTAACGTTTGGCAACTTCAAACATGAAACACACATCTGACCTTGTTAAGGCTGATCCTGAGTCTGTTGCGGTTGAAGTCCGTGTCCTCCCAGGCCTCTCCGGGCTCCCCAGTGTGCTGGATGGCCGTCTCCCCGAGGGGGGGCCGGCTGGGTGGGGCCGGGGGGGCGTTCTCCTGATCGCTGAGGTGTTCGTCCTGCAGAACGTCATCAGTGTTCTCCCGCTGAAGATCTCCAGGAACCGGCGTCACGATAGCTCTGTGGACACACACACAGTTACAGAACTAATTATACAATTAATCAGCGTTAGTTTCAACGATGGGACAGTTTAACCAGCGTCATCTATTATCTATAGTTATCAAACATCTTGTAATTGTAATTTTATTGGCATGTACGATCATTTTCTTTCAACCAAACCCAGAACACAAAGATGGTTATATAAGGCTGTTACCGCCAAACAAAAACCTTTCACAACCCAAACGTATAAAGGTCATGACCTCTGTGTGCTCTGCAGGTGAAGCCTTGGATCTCAATCACTAGTAATAAAACGTTACTGACCAAGTTAATATATGAACACAGTCAATCATAAAAACGTCTCATGGCTCTATTATTTTAGCGATAAAGGACTGAATGATCCCAACAAACAGCTACACCAGAGATAAGTAGTAATAATTTAACCAGAATGACCCTTTAACGTGTGCGTACAAAGCTTCTGTCCGTTTCTGATTTGTGTTGCGTCTGAAGCGCCTCATGCAGCAGGCGGCTCGGTTCTTACCCCACCATGGCGGCGGTTGGTCGGGTGTTGTGCTGCGGTTGGGTGGAGGCGCTGGTCGACAGCGTGACATCACTTCCTCCCTTCTCCCAATCGAAAGGCTCGTTCTCGGTGATGATTCGCTCCTTCATGCTGTTCTCAAACACCGACATGAGCAGCTGGGAGACGAGGACACAACCACACGGACTGTATGTAACTTGTGTGTTTTCATTCTTATTGATACGGCATTCATGTCACGTTCACACACACTGTGGACAGACGGGCTGCGTGTCTGTGTGTACCTGGTAATCAGGTTTGGTGTAGTAGTCCAGAGCCAGGACGTGGTCCAGGAAGATGTTGAACTCTGAAGGCATGTGTTTGAGCAGCATCCGATGGTCATAACGCTCTTTGATCTGACCCACTTGTTCCTGGAAAATAACAGAAACACACAAAATACGGTCTCAGCTGCAGTAAGATAGTAGTAGTAGCAGTAGTAGTAGTAGTAGCAGTAGTAGTGTAGTAGTAGTAGTAGTAGCAGTAGCAGTAGTAGTAGTAGCAGTAGCAGTAGCAGTAGTAGCAGTAGTAGTAGTAGTAGTAGTAGCAGTAGTAGCAATAGTAGCAGTAGTAGTAGCAGTAGCAGTAGCAGTAGTAGTAGTAGTAGTAGCAGTAGTAGTAGTAGTAGTAGTAGTAGTAGTAGTAGTAGTAGCAGTAGTAGTAGTAGTAGTAGTAGTAGTAGTAGTAGTAGTGTAGTAGTAGTAGTAGTAGCAGTAGCAGTAGTAGTAGTAGCAGTAGCAGTAGCAGTAGTAGCAGTAGTAGTAGTAGTAGTAGTAGTAGTAGCAGTAGTAGCAATAGTAGCAGTAGTAGTAGCAGTAGCAGTAGCAGTAGTAGTAGTAGTAGTAGTAGTAGCAGTAGTAGTAGTAGTAGTAGTAGCAGTAGTAGCAGTAGTATTAGCAGCAGTAGTAGTAGTAGTAGTAGTAGCAGTAGTAGCAGTAGCAGTAGTAGTAGTAGCAGTAGTAGCAATAGTAGCAGTAGTAGTAGTAGTAGTAGCAGTAGTAGTAGTAGTAGCAGTAGTAGTAGTAGTAGTAGCAGTAGTAGTAGTAGCAGTAGTAGCAGTAGTAGTAGCAGTAGCAGTAGTAGCAGTAGTAGTAGTAGTAGTAGCAGTAGTAGTAGCAGTAGTAGTAGCAGTAGCAGTAGTAGCAGTAGTAGTAGTAGTAGTAGCAATAGTAGCAGTAGTAGTAGCAGTAGTAGTAGTAGTAGTAGCAGTAGTAGTAGCAGTAGCAGTAGTAGCAGTAGTAGTAGTAGTAGTAGCAGTAGTAGTAGTAGCAGTAGCAGTAGCAGTAGTAGCAGTAGTAGTAGTAGTAGTAGCAGTAGTAGCAATAGTAGCAGTAGTAGTAGCAGTAGCAGTAGTAGTAGTAGTAGTAGCAGTAGTAGTAGTAGTAGTAGTAGTAGTAGCAGTAGTAGTAGTAGTAGTAGTAGCAGCAGTAGTAGCAGTAGTAGTAGCAGTAGTAGTAGTAGTAGTAGTAGTAGCAGTAGTAGCAGTAGCAGTAGCAGTAGTAGTAGTAGCAGTAGTAGCAATAGTAGCAGTAGTAGTAGTAGTAGTAGCAGTAGTAGTAGTAGTAGCAGTAGTAGTAGTAGTAGTAGCAGTAGTAGTAGTAGCAGTAGTAGCAGTAGTAGTAGCAGTAGTAGTAGCAGTAGCAGTAGTAGCAGTAGTAGTAGTAGTAGTAGCAGTAGTAGCAGTAGCAGTAGCAGTAGTAGTAGTAGCAGTAGCAGTAGCAGCAGTAGTAGTAGTAGTAGTAGCAGTAGCGGTAGTAGTAGCAGTAGCAGTAGTAGCAGTAGTAGTAGTAGTGTTGGTAGTACATGTACACAGTAGTAATTGTGACATGTTCATGTGAAACAGACCTTGTCTTTGATCTTTCGCCATGGCAACTGTCCAACAGCGAACTCCACTAACATGTAAAACAATGACCACAGGTCGTCATGGCGACCCATTTCCTGTAGGAGCACAAACACGTTATTTTAATCAATGTTACTGACAATTTCAAACTTTTACTTGATTATAAAAACACAAGTTTTGAGTCAGTTTGACCCCTCCGTGTTTCCACGGTGACACATTCATCAGCACCGGATGGTTTGTTGGGTTCAACAGACAACACTGACCTTGTTCTTGTGAGCGTTGACTGAAGCGTAGCGCACCGTCCCTCTGAAACCCGCCACCGTCCTCGGCTGAAAGACAGCGGTTACACACTGCTGAGTCAGCACGGGAACAGACATACTGCTGACTAAGCATATTCACATGTTGTCTGACTGAATCTAGAGCTGCAATGATTAGTCAATTAATCAATTAGTTGGCAACTATTAAATCAATCACTGTTATAATAACTGATAACTGATAATTGATTCATTCTTCAGCTTCTTCGGTGTGAAAATGTTCTAAATATCTCTGAGTCATGTTTTGGGTTTTGGGAAACATTGATCCACATTTTCAACATTTTACAACTAATTGATTAATCAAGACGATAATGAAAAACTGATGAAAATAATTAGTAATTTTGATCTAATTATTGATAAGTTTGGCAATTATTTTCTTGATTAATAAATTAATCATCATGGGCGGTATAATTTCCCAGAGTTGAAGGTGACATGTGAATGTTTTATGTGATCAACCAATCATCAGTATCTTATACAATAAAGAAAAGCTTTAAATAATCACATTTGAGTCATTGCAGCTTTAGATCTAATCATCTTATAAACATGTCATTCAAACAAAAACTAAATATATGTTGTGATCAAAAAATATCAAAATAATTAATAATTATTATTTTATATACAGTTCATCTGCAAGAATAGAACAGAAAGACGCTGAATCATGTTTCTGATCAATAATAAAATTATAAGGAGAGAGTCACTCTGCATCTGCACAGCCTCCATCCACACCGGTTTCCATGGTGATATCATTCATCTTTACATGGTGGGCAGGATGTGATGACGCGTTTTGGTTACTATGACAACTGAGAGATGTGACGTATGAAGTTTATGTAAGTGATGAAATTACTGGACCAAACATATAATATGACATGAAGCATGACATGATGATTATTTTTACACACAGAAGTAGAAACAGTCTTGTGTCATCATTTTATTAATATTTTTGTGAGGGCTAAACTTAAAGGACGAGTTCACTATTTTTCAGGTGTGTCTTAAAACAACAGTCAGTGTTTGTTGCTGTAATCATCCTCCTGTTCATACTGACCATTAGATCCCTTCATAACACACTTCATTAATAAATGATTCACTGAAAAAGTATCTCCAAATATCACTAGATCATCATGTGTTAGCATGTTTTAATTGAAGAATAGCTAATTATTTTGTAATTTAAAAGCTCTTTAATATAAAGCAAAACAAGGAAATGCTGGGTTTTTGTTTTGATAATGCTGAAAACGATCAGGAAACAGGAAAGTAAAGCAGATATCTGACAGTAGCGGAGACGAGATTTTGTGCGGTGCGGTGTGTAAGTGTGTTATGAAGGGATCTAATGGTCAGTATGAACAGGATGACTGTTTGTTTGGTTCCCGACTGTTTAAAGACTGACTAAAAAACGGTGAACCTGCCCTTTAAGTGTCACAGCTCTGACAGTGACGTGGTTACTGATGTGTCTGTTTGAATGTTGTTATCAGACTCTTCTCCTAAAAAATGATTAAAAAGTAATTAGACTGAAAATGTAGTAATAGTAGTATTTATGACAGCACTAAGTATTAATAACATTATATTAATATTATTAATATGTTTGGGTCAGTTTGTATCTGAATAAAGTTATCTGCACTTTCACTTTGAAGTTATGGTTTTTCGCGTTTTTGTTTTTACATGTTTTACTTTGGCAGTTGGCTGCTGATGCTGCTGTGACCCCTCCGTTGCTATAGAAACCACTCACATCCCTGGGTAACCATGGAGATGATGGAGAAACAGGGAGGCATGCACGTCAAAATCATAAGTCCAAAGGAACTGTAAGGAAAAACAAAAACACCACTGAAACACAAAAAAATGAAAATAAAACAGATAAAAAACAACAAACTGAAACATCACAGAACAGAAATTATTGATAAAAGAACTGATGGCTGGTGATCAATACAGACCGAACATCATGCAACTGTGCGACAGAATTGTGTCGTTGATTTCATCACATAAATTCAGAATTATGACATATAAAATATTAAAGTCCAGAAGTCTAAATCCTGAAAAAAAGTTTGGAAGAAATCAATAACAACAGAAATCTCTGAACGTTATAAATCTGACATTAATATTAGAGCTCATGTATGTGTATGTAAAAAGTCAACTAAAAGGAGTTTGTAGTGAACATGTTAAATTAACAGCTGTGAGAATCACAGACATGAAGCAGCAGATCTTCTTCATCAGCGGAAACCTTCAGAGCTGATGGTTTCCAGTTAAAACCTCCTTATTGATCTTATCCTGGTCCTTTATTGGCCCCTCAGTTCAGCCTCTGTCTCAAACAGGACGTTTTAGCTCCTGTCTCTTTAAGACCCGCCTCCTGATGAGCCCGCTCTGCTCTGATTGGTCAGCTTCAGGAAGCTACATAAACAAACTATAGTAGCAGGATTTCACTTCTGTTTCTGCTTCTTTACTCCAAATGTCAACTTCTCTGACAGCAAAGTAGAAAAAGTCTCAAATCCAACCAATAAAGGCAACGAGTATTAGCCAATCAGAGGCAGAGTAGGTCAAACGGTGTCATCTTGAAGCCCTGAGTACTGACTTGCAGGCAGCTTTTCTACATAAATTCACACCAGAACAAGGATATAAATAACATAAAAATCAGAATATTTCACTCCAAAACATTTAAACATCAAACTGTGTTTAAATGAGCAGATAAATAAATGGCCCTCAACCCTGTGGCGTTTACTGCAGCCATGACGACGAACCGTCTGAGCCTTTTTATACATGAAACTACACATTTGTATTTAAATAATTACATCTTCAGTACAAAACTACAGAGCTGTGATCTAAGAGACAGACAGAGGAGGGACGTCTGAAAGAGACCGATGAATGATTTAACTGTGTTAAAATGAGGTTTAAATGTCAGAAGGACAGGAAGTGATGTCATGACCTCAGCTAACTATACAAAATAACGTCAGCCATTAAATAAATTGATCATGTGACCTGAGTCAGCTTTGGGTCTCTCACCCACTAACGCATGTAACTGCATCAAATATTCATGTGACTGCAACAGAAGCAACTATACTGCAGCAGGAGGAGGAGGAGGAGGAGGAGGAGGGAGAGGAAGAGGATGAGGATGAGGAAGAGAAAGAGGAGGAGGAGGAAGAGGAGGAGGAAGAGGAGGAGGAGGAGGAGAGGAAGAGGAGGAAGAGGATGAGGAAGAGGAGGAAGAGAAAGAGGAGGAGGAGGAGGAGGAGGAAGAAGAAGAGGAGGAGGAGGAGGAAGAGGAAGAGGAGGAGGATGTAAATGAGAAGGTAGAGGAAATGAGGAAAAAGGGAGGAGAGCAGCTCACTGATCTAAAAATAGCTCCAAGTTCAGTCTGATAAAGAGAGACAGAAAATGAATGAGAGATAGAGAGAGAGAGAGAGAGAGAGAGAGAGAGCGAAGCAGCAGCTCACAGTGAAACTACAAAGACCAGCAGATGTTGATTGAGTGATTGATTACTGATTGACAACCAATAAAAACATCTGCAGCCACTCTAGACTTTTTACAATGAAAGCCTCCATCAAACAGGATCTGCTGCTCTGTGATCAATGACTACTATCAGGTTGTATAATACATGTGATCAGTCCCTGTGACCTGTTATTGATCAGTGCATATCAGTGACACACACACAGGAGGAACATATGTTCTGCAACGTGCTGCAATGCAGCAAACACACCCTGCTGCCTGCAGCTAATTATTAACTTTGGTATTAATAAACAGTTTAAAGGAAGAAAGAATCAAAAACACAAAAACTAAATAACAAACAAAAACAAATAAAATTATTCTTGTTATGACTACATGAATTATGTAGTACAAGTGTTTGTTGTCACATAATATGTTGGTATAAAAACACATTTATAAAAACGAGGTTAATGTCTGATTTATTAAAGACACGTCATTGATGATGATGATATATGGAAGCTGATTCCTGACAAAACAAATAAATAATAATAAATAAATAAATAAAAGGTGTGTCATAGTCATTTAATGTCTGCATTAAAATGACTAGAAACTAAAATGACTAGACATGTTTAACATATTTTGTTGTGTAATGTAAAATATTGGGATCATGTTCCAATTATTTCCAACAATCAGAGATCTGCAACTTTATTCAGGTACTCTAACAAACAGTGTGTGAAGTCGGTGGCTACAAGCTCATTCATTTACTTTACAATTTAAATCTTTTTAACTATATCTTTTAACCGTATGAAGGATTTTAGTCACTTGGCATTTTTAAATTATCAGAGAAGCAAACATTAGCTTAGCATGTAGCAGCCCGCTTCCTCCTCGGGGCTGCAGTGTGCTGTAGGAGCACCGTCTGTCTGAACAACAACTCCCATGATCCAACGCTACACCACATCATCCAATTCTACCTTTTGTAGCTGCATACATTTACATATTGTATTTTTAATAACTCAGACTTGTGGCAGGATCGGTCTACATGAAGAATATGAGCAATCTTTGGACATATTTTCTTTTATTCTTTAGTGTTATTAAGTTAACGCTGTAGTTCTTCTTTTCTATAGCTTACATTTAGGAAACAGACGTCAAGAGACATGCTGTCAATAAAGTTTCTTACCGGTCGGACCTCTCCGGTGGTGTTGGTGTACTGCCGCGCCAGACCGAAGTCCAGCATGTAGCACTTCCTGTAGGTGGAGGGAAGCCGACCCATCGCAAAGTTCGACTGCAGGAACAAAACGGAAACACGTCAGCAGAGTTCACTTTTTACTTTTTACATTCACCTGACTCGTAGTCAGCTTGAAAACGTTCCTGAACATAGTAACTGTTGATCCTGATCCTGATCTCAGACCTGCTGGTTTCTTATTGGTCAACACTTCCTCATCAGTTTTTGTTCCAGTTCTGCTCATTAACATGTAAATCTATTCAACACTGCTCCAAAATATAATAATAAAAATAATAACATAAATAAATATGGAGAACGCCTGAACTTTAAAACTCATGTAAAAAGACTTGAGGAGAAGCTTTTTTATCTTCATCTTTTATGTAAAACACTGAAAATGAATTCATGACACACGTCATATTTCTACTTATAGCTATAGATTATTTATGTTTTAGGGCCCTGAGTCTATAACAGCAACATCAGGACACAACCAACAACCGTTGTACCGGTTTGATGTCACGGTGCAGGAAGCCCACTGAGTGGATGGCTTCGATGGACTCCAGGATCTGTTTCCCGAGCCGCAGCGTGGTGCTCATGGTGAAGGTTCCTCTGGGCTGACTCCTCCGCAGGTCGGCCAAGTTTCGACCCTGCAACAACACGGGGCGATCGTTCAGTCATTTGGTGCACAGAGATAAAGTTTTTATTGTACTGGACAGAAACACGTCAACACGGCAACACGGCAATGCGTCAACACGTCAACGCGTCAACATGTCAACACAGCAACACGTCAACGCGTCAACACGGCAACGTGTCAACGCGTCAACACGTCAACGTTTTCAACAACTACATTTCCCATGAGTCTTTGTCATAAGCATCAAACCTACAACAAAAACAGAAACACAACCAGAGACAGAAAACTATGGAGATGAGTTACAAGCAGCAGAAGTTGGATGCAGATTGGTGCGTGTAAACATGTTGGCAGGTTATGAACTGCACCGTCTACGTCTACACCTGGTTCGGTCTGCTGCTATTAAACACCTGATGAGATCTGAGTGTGTTAATGTATGTAATGTTTTGTCATCTGCTTTTGTTTTCTCTGCTTCATGTGTTATCTACGCTGCAGCATGTTGCTCTTCATAGACTCACCTGAAGCTGCATGACCACGTAGTTAAATTTGTCGTTTCTCCCGCAGCCAATAAACTTACAGACGTGGTTTTTACCTGGAAAGAGAAACGCAGAGCAGAAGTTCGTCCAAACATCTGACACGCTGCAACATTTGACTTTAGTAAGTAACAAGACACACAACAGTGTTCCCACCCTGCAGCTTCTTCAGCACCGCCACCTCCATCTTCAGCACCTGTTTGGGCTGCTGGGCTGACTCCACCTTCAGCGCCACGTTCTCCCGCGTCAGCAGATCCAAGGCCTCGTAGATTTCCCCGAAGCCGCCTCCGCCGATCTTCTTCAGCTGCGACAGAGCACACCCAAGAAAATTCATCTGAACTTCATCTTTACTTCTTTATCTCTACCGATGTTTACTCTTTAATGCTAGTTTATGCATCAATTGTTGTTTGTGTTAAGCATCTTTTTATCTGTTTATTTTTCTTCTACTTGTGGTATCTGCTAATATCTGGTTCAGCTGCTAAATGCTACGAAAACAACACTATGAGAGCTGAGAGTGAACCAGAACAGTAAAGCTGCAGCCGGACAACAATAAACAAATAAACAATGAGCTGAAACTCGCTATAAAGCTCTGATGATTCAGAGATATTAAAATATATTGAATCCTGTGTCTCATTTACTGATGTGAGAAGTTGACATTTGGAGTAAAGAAGCAGAAACAGAAGTGAAATCCTGATACTATAGTTTGTTTACGTATGAAGCTGACCAATCAGAGCAGAGCGGGCTCATCAGGAGGCGGGTCTTAAAGAGACAGGAGCTAAAACGTCCTGTTTCAGAGGCTGAACTGAGGGGCTGCAGAAAGGACCAGGATAAGATCAATAAGGATGTTTTAACTGGAAACCATGCAGACATATCCCAGTAGAGCCCAGATGTGTATGTCCTCTTTAAGGTTAAAATGACATCAGTGAGGGTCGGTGCTCACAACTATAGAAAGACGTGTATGTGTGTTGAAGCTCAGATAATTGATCGGCCTGCAGGCTCCAGATTGGACGATGCACCAGTTTAGAGAAACATGTTAAAAATGAAAAAATCAAATATAGGAAGAAATAATAAATGATCGATAGACTCACCACTTTCCATCTGTCTTTGACCATGCAGTTTGGTGGCAGGATGTCAGCCTGCTCTGACGTCCCGTTCATGTTGGCGTTGTCCTGGAGGCCAGGGGGGACTAGGCACTGCATCTGCCAGCTAGACAGAACACGAGCAGCTCCCAGCTTAAACGAGCCATTTATCTGAGAGGCAGGACAGAGGGGAAGAGGAGGAGAGGAAGGACAGAAGAGTGAGTCCATTTCAAACATCCTGTTGGTGCTGGGAGGCCCCCGCTCCACCCTCAGCCCTGTGCAGAGTAACAACAGGCATTAGAGATGGCTGGCTGCCATTAGAAGCCATTCTTCAGCTGGATCAGGCTACAGGCCGGTGGGGGGTTGCGGTGGAGGGAAGGGGGTGTGATGGTATTTGCAGTAACTGGAGCAAATATCATGTCTGAGGAAGCAGCTGAACTCTGAGGTCTCATCCTGACTGCAGCTGCTGGTTTGATGCTGCGACATGAACGACTCATCAGAGATCACAACAGGCCGGTTTCTGATGAGCCGTCTGAACTAACAACCATCAGCATGGCACAGGAGCTCGTCCCAGGAGCTCGTCCCAGGAGCTCGTCCCAGGAGCTCGTCCCAACACCGCCACACCGAGGTCGGAGGGGACTCGAAGGGAAGAACTGCAGCTGCATTTACAACCTGCTCTTAACTACAGCTGAAATATTAAAGAATACAAACGTTGAGTGAGACGGACTGAATAACTGATCAACGTCTGTCACGTCCTCATAAGAATATATGAATATATTTTGGTATCAAAGCTCAGCTTTTGTATTTGTACACATTACTGAGCCCTCCTAGTGAGAACAACAACAACAGTATTGGTGTTTCTCTGCTAGCATGAGGTGGGACCTCTCTGCCCTGAATTCAGCCTGTCAGGTAGAACACACTGTTCCTAAAAAGCTGCAGAAATCAGATGTTTAGCTGGTTAAGTTTTGACAAAATAAACTGTTAGAAATGGTTTTCTAAGATTTAAGTTAGTTGATAGCAAAGCTGGGAGTGAGCCCGCCTGAGAAGACAAAACCAGGGACACAAGGCAAACGATCGAGGTTTGACTTGATTTGAGCTTGCATGTAGCAGCATGTGACAGATGTTTTCAGCCTGTCAGGTAGAGCGCACTTCTCAGGTCTCAGAAAACTCCAGAAATCAGATATTTAGCTGGTTGAGTTTTGAAATTACTCGGTTGCCATCTCGTTGATAAGACGTTCATAACTGGATGACTCAACTTGCTCAACAAAGTGTTTTTCTGATTTGACCTTTTTGTGTGTAAAATTTTAAGTTGTAGGAAAAATGAGGGGATTCACTGAATTTGACACTGGACACTGTGTACCTGGTAACAGTGATTATGTGTTAACAGTGACATCACTCACTGCCGCCGTCTGAAGCTACATCCACCCGTCACATCAGCGCGCTCCATGTCGACCTGACCTGAACTCTGGTTTTAACTTGCCTGGTCTGATGCAACACACCTGCCATGAATGGTTATCAGTTTTCAGTGGATTCGTGGGAGAATTTTTAGGTTCAAAGTGATGCATGTCAGTCCCCAAACCATGCTGTTCTGCATGCAATGCCACGGGCCGTCATCAGTGCATGCAGAGCTCAGGCGGACTGCAGATATAATGGAGAGAGTCCGCTGTGTTTCCAGATCTGACAGAGGACTGGACACACTGGGAAGGAGGGGGGGGGGGTTTCTCTGCATCTGCAGTGATACAGCATCATCATCATCATCATCATCATCATCGGACTGTAACACTGGAGATGTAGTGAAACCTGCCGCAGGCCTCAACTCTCTGCTGACCCATCAGTCACTGCAGAGGGCGCGACCACAGAGTTTCCCTCATTAAACAGAAGCTTTAGCATTTTATACATTAACTGTGTTTGGTCACAGTTTTAATTTAATAAAATACAGGATAGTATATATATATATATATAGATTATCAAAAGTACTGTATAAAATACTATAACATCATGTTTTATAGGACAGCATCATAGCATATTGTAAAATGGTATTTGTAACAGCAGTAAAACAAAATAAGTTAGTATAGCATGAAGAGACGTGTATGACAGGGTACAATGTGGTATAGAAGTACATATCTTTATATATATATAGTATTATAGTAGTGCAGTATTGTATATGATGTTGTTAGTTTAGTCATTAAAAATTGTATCATATCTGAAAGTACAGCACAGTACTATATCTTAAAGTATCATATAGTATTTCATTATATCACATCTAGTTGTCTCATATAGTAGTACAGTATGTTACAGTACACTATTGTTTTGTATTGGACTGTATAGTATTGTACTTTTTGTATAGTTTAGTATCTTTTAGTTTCATATTGTAAGACTCATTATTATACAGTATTGTATCATATATATTGTTTTGTATTATTTTATATCTTAAGATATGTTATTTGATATTGATAAAGATCATATACAACAGATAATGTATAAAACAAGTGAGAGAAGTTCTGTGGTTCTGTTGAAACATCTCAGAGTGAAACATCCTGTCGGTTTCTCAGCTCTTCTTCTTCTTCTGCTATAAATCTACTCATCTGTTACTGGAAGGGTGGGGGAGGGGTGCTCTGCCAGAAGCCAGGTTTGCATCATTCCAGTTTTGATCTGATGAAGTCAGTCAGAGCTCACCATAGTTCTGAGCTCCCGGAAAACCTGACGGTTTACAACAAATCCTGAGCGGGACAAAACCCTTCCTGTTCCTGTGTTAGCCTACAAGCCAAAACAGAGGGCACAGTTAGCCAGGAGGCAGCTGCAGCCGTCTGACCTGCACAAGCAGGCTCAAACGGTGACATCACAGGGGGGCGGGGCATGGAGGGACACGCCTTCACACACTTTCTGATCCTCAGACAGCAAATATAATCATCTAACCTGAATAAGACTGTAAGAATCCAGCTTTACACGTGACGCCAGCTTCACCACACACACACGTGACGCCAGCTTCACCACACACACACACGTGACGCCAGCTTCACCACACACACACACACGTGACGCCAGCTTCACCACACACACGTGACGCCAGCTTCACCACACACACACGTGACACCGGCTTCACCACACACACACACGTGACGCCAGCTTCACCACACACACACGTGACGCCAGCTTCACCACACACACACAACGCCAGCTTCACCACACACACACAACGCCAGCTTCACCACACACACACACACGTGACGCCAGCTTCACCACACACACACACACACGTGACGCCAGCTTCACCACACACACACGTGACGCCAGCTTCACCACACACGTGACGCCAGCTTCACCACACACACACACACACGTAACGCCAGCTTCACCACACATACACACACGTGACGCCAGCTTCACCACACACACACACGTGACGCCAGCTTCACCACACACACACGTGACGCCAGCTTCACCACACACACACACGTGAGGCCAGCTTCACCACACACACACACGTGAGGCCAGCTTCACCACACACACACACGTGACGCCAGCTTCACCACACACACCTGACGCCAGCTTCACCACACACACACATGACGCCAGCTTCACCACACACACACGTGACGCCAGCTTCACCACACATACACACACGTGACGCCAGCTTCACCACACACACACGTGACGCCAGCTTCACCACACACACACACGTGACGCCAGCTTCACCACACACGTGACGCCAGCTTCACCACACACACACGTGACGCCAGCTTCATCACACACACACGTGGCGCCAGCTTCACCACACACACACGTGACGCCAGCTTCATCACACACACACGTGGCGCCAGCTTCATCACACACACACGTGGCGCCAGCCAGCTTCACCACACACACGTGACGCCGGCTTCACCACACACACGTGACGCCGGCTTCACCACACACACGTGACGCCAGCTTCACCACACACACACGTGACGCCAGCTTCACACCAGCTGTGACTTTCCTGCTCTACAGTATGGAAGATTAAAAAAACTAATTAACTCGTTTAAACATAAAGAAAGCTTAAAGACAACAGCAGCAACATTTCTCACCACTTTTTGTGAATCTGGTAGATTTTGAGTGAAAAACATTAAGAAAACAAACATTACCAGTCCAGAAATTCATTAGATGTCACAAAACAAACGTGAGTAAAGTTTGGAGGATGGAGGATGAGAGAAATGTTAGGAAAACACAAAAATCAGACTTTATCTTCTGAAGTATGAAAGATTTAAAATATCGAAAGTAAAAAAGAGAAATAACGAAATAACGTGAAAACATTTCAATCAAATCACAGCACAGAAAACAAAGTGGAGGGGAGTGTGGAGTCCAGCAGGGAGCAGTATGGAGCACACTGGGGAGTTTTTATGACAGAGGAGCCTTTTCTTTTTTTAAGATGGAGACACATTATTAATATCAAAATGATCTACTGTCCAATCACAGCTTGGGGGCGTGGCCATGGGCAGCCATGACACAAAGCATTTCACAAATGTAACTGAGCGTAGTCCGTAGTAGTTTCTGCAGACATGTCTGTCATGGTGTCGCCGCATCCAAAGCATGATGGGACAGTTGATCTGAATACTGACGGTACCTTCAGATACCCAAACTACCATTACTACTTAGCATGTCCCAATACATACTGTAGGATGTCATAATGTAGTATGCCAAGAGTACCAGGATGTCCTACTACATCAGTCCTACTACCAGACCAATGATATCATTGTATTAACAGCACAATGAAGTAAAAAGAAACGGTTCTCCGTTACTGTCATGTGACCTTCAGCTGGACCTGAAATACTCAACCAGAGATCGGTTAGTTGAACGTTGTTACTTTCACTAGGTGGCACCAGAAATATAGTCAGGTAAATGATTAATATTCAGTTAATATACAACACAGGTTAGCTGGTATATGTTCTATGCAGCAGCAGCAGGTTTATTTAGAGCTTCCTGTATGTAGCAATAAAGAATAAAGAGGCGCTCGACCAGAGCAATGAGTAACATGTGGACATGAACACGCTAGGCGCTAGCTGCTAACGTTAGCCACACATGGCTAACCAATAATCAATAAGAAACAATTACAAAGCGCCACACATTTAAAACACAAGTTGGTTAATTAACAGTTTCAAATTAAATACACACAATGTTTGGAAAATGTTCAACCTTATTGATTATTGATTAGTCGTCGCTCCTGGTAACAGTGTTGCTAGGCGGGTAAAGTGGTGGAAATGTTGCTGCTAGTCTTCATATTTTATCATCAAACCTCTGAATGTGTAAAAACTGTGCAGACATCAAACGTCATGTGACTGAATGTGGGTCAAAGGTCACCAGGTGAACATGTGATCCATCTTTAACAACATTCATTGTTTTCATTGTTTACATGCATAACAGGCATAATTATTTATAACATTAAAATAAATAATTATCTAATCTGATGATTAAGCAATATTAAAAATAGTGAATGGATATTTAAAGTTAATATACAATCTAAATGATGTGTTTGTTTATTATTTATTATTTACTTCAGATTCAGTTTATTTTTGTCTTTCTGGAAACAATATGTGACGTATAAATACATTAATGAATAAATGCATGAATATTTCAGTGTCTTCCGCTCTGACCCTCCCTGCTTCTGTCCTCTGCAGTGCACAGTCATGGGTCCGGTGTGCGCATGCGCACCGTCACATCCTGCTGATCAATAAATCTGGCCTGGACTGACCCAAGTTATCAATTAAATATCAGTACAGAGACACACCGGATCGGTTCTGATCTGAAGGAACATAAGTTCTGATCAAATGTGTCTGATGAGGATCAATAAATTATAAATTCACTTCCGTTCGTGCATCACTGCATCACCCCTCCTCTCTCTCTCTCACACACACACACACACACACACACACACACACACACACACGGCTCTGTGAGTCCGGGCTGAGCCGGGTCCGGTTGGGTCGGGCCTACCTGGCGCACCGTCCGCTCCTTTTCCGCCTTTTGGGAATCTTCATCTGGGAGTTTATTTCGGCACAAAACGTCCTGGTTCAGAAAACCCACCGTTCCTCTGAGGGGCAGCGGGCCAGGGTTTGGGCCTCAGACCCGGGTCCGAGCTCAGACCGCTGCGGGACCTCAACGGACCGAGTCCGAACCAATAAATGAACAAAAGCAGGTTTTTATTCCGCTCGGAGTCCAGGCTCTGGTGCGCGGGTCCTCCGCGGTCCTCCTGCTGCAGAGGAGGAGGAGGAGGAGGAGGAGGAGGCGCACTGGTCCTCCTCCTACGGGACCGGATCCGGGCCTGAGATCCGGGACTTAGACCTGATCCCGGGTCGGCGGAGCGAGGCGGGCTGTGGATGTCAGATCTCCGGATCCAGCCTGTTTGTCCGCACTGCAGCTCTGCACCCCCCCTCCGGCATCACCCCCCACCACCACCATAACATCCGGCAGCACTTCAAAATAAAGCTCTCTGCGTGTTGACTATTTTTATTATTATTAAACATTTAAAGCTGTTTTTCATTGTTTATTCTCATAATTAATTTATATACTTCATATAAACTTGATCTGATGTTTAAGTAACTGATGTTTAATATTAAGACTTTTAATAAGGTGAAACTGTTTAGTCTTTTCACATCATCGTTATTATTAATATTTATATATTAATATTTATGTTATGTTGTTAATGCTACAGCCCATCATGTATGTCAGCTAATTGATTAATGGATTCATTTTTATTTTATTTATAAAATCTTCATACCCAAAAATATTCAGTTACAAAATAAAACAAAGCAAATCAAAATCAGAGAAGCTTAAATTCACAACTGTTTGCTTGAGAGATTAAGATATGAATTATCAACTGATAATTATTAACTTATTTTCCATCCACTAAACATTTTTCTGTTTCTGAGTGAGAAAATAATTTTATTTTAGTTGATCTGCAGAAACCTGAAAAAGTCAAATAAGGAAGCAAAAACTGACTATAGTACAAATGGACGCACTTTCAAAGTAAAAGCAAATATAGGAAGTTTTAGTTTAATGACTTCCTACAAAAAAATAGAGTCTCCAAAGCCTTGTCGTCCACGTCTGAGACTGAAGTGACTTATGTTATATAATATATATATATATATATATATATATATATATATATATATATATATATATATAAAGATGAAAAATGTTTCCTGTTTTATTGAAATGCTTTCAATTGTCTTTTAATTTGTAGGCTGGAAGGATGGATGATGAAGAATAGATGGATGAGTGGATTTACTTTTACTTAATATAAATAATGATTACAAGAATTATATTTTCGTTTTAACTTTGGTTATTTGTGAAGGTTTTTTGTAGAAACCTTTTTTACATTTTATTTTGTTATTTTTATTGTATTTAATTGCACCTATTTTGAAAATACCGGGCGGATGTTATGACGTGATGTTATAGTTTCCGCTTCAGCTTTATTATCGGACAGCAGCAGCTGGGTGAGGCAGGCGGCGCTGTTCAGTCCCACCCTCCAAGTAGCACCTGAACGTCTCATCATCATCCCTTCAATAGGCCTGCTGTACTGCTGTTCTAATGCTGTTCTACTGATGTTCTAATGCTGTTCTACTGTTGTTCTAATGCTGTTCTACTGTTGTTCTAATGCTGTTCTACTGCTGTTCTAATGCTGTTCTACTGCTGTTCTACTGCTGTTCTACTGTTGTTCTAATGCTGTTCTACTGATGTTCTACTGTTGTTCTACTGCTGTTCTACTGTTGTCTCAACGTTTCAGACCAACATCCGCTTCTGAGCAGCCGCACCCGGAGCCGCGCGAGGATTTCATGACGAATAAAACCGAGTTTTCTACCGATCCCACATCCCGCCTGTGGCCGCGGACACACACACACACACACGCGCGTGTCGCGCTTACACGCAGACGCACACATACATGCACGCACCAGCAGTAGTAGTACTTGTTGTTGTTGTTGTTATTGTGGCTGTTTGCTTACCTGGACGTTGTTTTCCGAGCAGCACGCGCTGCCTCCGCTCCATCCTCATCCTCAGCTTCAGCACCACACTCTTCTTCTACGCCTCCATGTTGAGGCTGCACCGCGCAGCCGCACAGCGCCCCTGCTGGCCCGGAGCTGCAGTGACGTCACTAACCAAGACACCCTCTGACATGAAACCCTGAGGAGTGAGGAAATACCTGGAAAAACCTGGAGAAACCTGGAAAAACCTGGAGAAATCTGGAAAAGGAGAAACCTGGAAAAACCTGGAGAAATCTGGAAAAGGAGAAACCTGGAAAAACCTGGAACACCTGGAGAAACCTGGAAATACCTGGAAAAACCTGAAGAAACCTGGAAAAACCTGGAGAAATCTGGAAAACCTGGAGAAACCTGGAAAAACCTGGGAAAACCTGGAAAACCTGGAAAAAAAGGTGGAAGAAACCTTGTACACGTAAATACGACATGCTGTAAAAAGTACTATTAGTACTAGACTATATGTATCACAGGTACTACACTACTACTACACAGGTAGTAATGTATCAGCAGTCTTATTTGACAGATGTTTGCAGGTATTTTTAGGACATTTTACAGTTTTCTGTTGATTGTTCTCGTATTTGGTTTCACTCGTTAATTTGTAGTTTTGTGTGTCAAACAATATATTTGATTTATGCTTTAAGTCATTTGGTTGTTTGCAAGAAACCAAATGTTCAAAAAACAAAACTACACATTACATTTTCTGTCAGTTCATTTATTATTAATGTTTGCAAATGAACAAAAGGTCATGAAGGGCTCTCAGCAAACTGTAAAAGTCATCATTAAATGGGTTAGGGTACCTTTATTTGTACACACAAATGAAGGTTTCTGCAGTAAAAGTACACATGTATCTAAGTGTTGCTGTTATTTACTTTTGACCATAAAACAACAAAGGTTTGTTTAGTGTCTCAATCAGTTGTTATTCTGCACTTCTTGACCTTTTTTATTCATTTTTATTGGATTTATTGTTTGTGATCCATCTTCTTACATCATCAGTGGTTTAACTGCATTAAAATCCAATTATTCCCACTTTTATTAACAATATATTGTGATATTAAATGTTTTTAATGATTCAAAACATTTTAATCATCTGACAAACTGAATTTTACTTTATTTTTTCCTTTACTGTGAAATCAGTTTTTTTAGTGACAATCATCATAAAGACTGAACAGAAACAAATGAACCATCAGAGTAAATATTCTTTATGTTAAAAATATTGATTGCCTTTGTTTTTCTACACAGTTACAGGACATATAAAAATATACATTGGATATAACTTTCAGATTATTACTGGATCATAAACTTCATATAACAAACATCTATGCAGAGCTGAACGTCGGGTTCCCAAAGTTCACGTTGGTCTGAGCGGCCGGGTTGTCGCTCTCGGCAAAGTCTTCGGGGTCGAGATCGTCCTCGAACATCCGCTGCAGCAAAGCGTCCACCGTCCGATATCCTGAGAGAAAACAACAACAACAACAACAACAACAACAACATCAGACGTTAGAGGGTTTGTTCTGATTTAGATGAATGATGATTTCACATTATAATAACTACTTTGAATTTTTGTGTCCATCTTATTCAACATTTTGAGTTTCCTCTTGTTCCTTCAGCTCTGAGCTCACCTTAAATCTCAGTTTAACACCTGAACCTGCGAGCAGGATTAGTGACATCACAACTAGTCCAGAGCCAATCGTGAGGCAGTATGAAACTTACACAAGTGTGATGTGGAAACCTTACAGGAAGCATTTTTATACGCGTTCACTTCAATGTCTGCAACTTTAACATCTGATGTTATAAAACATGTTCCCTTTAATTTGGGACTGCTTAATTAATCAACTAATCTATAAAATGTCAGAAATATCAGGCTCAGGTTGTTTTATGACCTCATCGGGCACGTCACACGTGTTTCTTACTTTTCGAGGCGATTTTAAACATCAGGGAGGGTTTGCTGCTCACTGATTGGCCGGTTCCCAAGTCGTTGTCGATGGTTTCCATGGCATTCACCAAGTTATCCTCCAACTTGTCCCTGGTGGACAAAACAACACAAACATGAAGAGTTAATTGGCTTCATCAAAGGACCAATGAGACGGCAGCATATAATAAAGCAACACGAGATGTCACAGACACACAAACACACACAATCCCATCTGACTAGCATCCACGCTGCCGTCCAGACACACTCAGGGCAACGTACTGAGCCACGGCCAGCTCCAGCTCCTCGATCTTCTTCTCCAGAGACGTCTGCAGGTCGCTCTTATCCACCGAGTACTCCACGAAGAACGCCTCGAGGACGAACGCCACGAAGATGCTGAAGGAGAGACGGAACGCGTGAGACACGACCTACAGCTGTTACTCCATAAGAGAATAATTATTTCATTTCATTTTTCAAGAAAAAAGAACAAATATTGTCTTCAGGTTTATATGAGGCAGTAGATAAAAATCATAAAAATTGATTGATTGATTGATGCCTCTGAGAAAGAGTCTGAGCCATTTTTTCTGTTTTGGGAACATTGAGGAGATCATTGACAGAAACCTGAAGAGAAAAACAGTTGAAAGACCAACAGCACATGATGATGATGATGATGAAGAAGAAGAAGAAGAGGATGATGGGTGATGACAGCAGTCTTACTTGATGATGACGATGACGACCATAATGTGGAAGATGACGAAGAAGATCCGGGCCGCCACGTGTGTGACGGTGGTGAAGCCGCTGCTGAGCAGTGAGCTCACGTTAAGAAATGTTTCTGTTGCTTTTAGCTGCAGCTAATCAATAGTTTATTTAAACACAGCTGCAGCTAATCAATAGTTTATTTAAACACAGCTGCAGCTAATCAATAGTTTCATCATTTCATTCATTATTTAAATTATTGTCTCAACTAATTGATCCGTTTATAAAAGGTCAAAAAATAGTGAAAAATGTTTCCTGAAGTCCGAAGTGATTATCAATTTATTATCAGGATAACTTTTCCTAAATGATTCATTAAATTGATCAGTGAGGCCAGTAAACAGTAAACGCCCTGATCAAAGGATATCGTGCCATTGGTTGACCACGGTGAGCTCCACCAGCAGGATGAAGGACGACGCCACGTTGTTGAAGTTGTTCCTGCAGTAGTTGAGCTGAGCGAAGGCCGTTCCTTTCAGCAGCGGGTTTCCACAGTACGCCTTCGCCGGGTCGCTGGAGTCAGACCCGTAAAACTTCACCTTCCCTTTGAACAGCTCCATCCCCACCATGGCGAAGATGTAGTACACCACCTGGTGAGGAGGGCGGGGTGAAAACAACTACTGCTTTTTATTTTCCTGACAATCATCTCCTAAACTTACAATGATGAGCTGTGCGAATGTGAGGATGGCCGGTCCGATCCTGATCAGAGTGTTGATGATTGTACGAAACCTAGAAGAGAAAACAGTCCATGTTAAAGGAGCAACGCTTATGACACGCTGATGTTTGTAAATAATGAAGACATGAATAAGTGAATAAAAGATGACCTTTGTATGCTGTCCACCACACGCACCAGTCTGAGGACCCTCAGGATGAAGACGATGTCCAGGATCTGCCGGCTGGTGTAACCGTCCGCTATACGCCAATCAATCACATATTCATGTGATTAGATGATGAGCTGACATGACAGTTCACTGCGTAGCATGTAGCATGTTAGCATGATGTTTATGATGACATTAAAGGATGCATTCAAACAGGATTACATTTAACAACTGATGTTCATTATCTATATTATCAATGAAACTATCAGTCATTAAAGGACCAGTTCACATGTTTCCAGTGTGTTAAAGCATCAGTCAGGTGTCCACATGAACAGTGACTGTAATCATTGCTCCTGTTCATACTGGCTGTTCAAAGATCTGCTTCAAATGTGCTTTCAGTGTCAGTGATGGAGGTTAAAATCATTTAAAGTAGATGTGAAGCTTCTCTGAGGCTTCATCAGTGTGAGTTAGTCATATCAAGTGGATATCTGACACATTTACAGTCTGTTTAGCATCAAATTCCCTCTTTGTGTTTCCCTGTTGAGCTGTGGTGGAAGTATAGGAACAAAAAGAGGGACTTTGGCTCTAAAAACACTGTAACGTTGAAACATATCTGCTGGATTTGAAGCTTCATATTAGCTTCACATAAACTTTAAATCCATGTTTGTGGGTTTAGTCTCCATCACTTCCATTGTAAGTTCATTACATCTAAACATCTGCTAAAGACCGACTGTAGTCTTCTTGATTTTTGGTTGGTGAATGACTTGAACTAAATTGTTTGATTAATAATCAATTACTGTATTTTTTATATAGTTTTGAGATAATATATTTATACTCGATATAAAAAAATATCGCTCACATGATTTCATTCCTGCGTTAATGATCGTAGCGATGAGAGCAGAGACGACGATGATGGTGTCAAACCTGGAAACAAACAAACAAACAAAACATGAGAAAACTAAAAAATTCAAGTTGAACTTAAACTCTGGAAATGCTCACCAGCAGGGGGCGCACAGCTGTAAGAAAGCACAAATGCAAGTAACCAAAGTTCAATATCAGCAGCAACAGCTGCAGCAGAACATGTTTAATATGAGCTTCAGCATCATATTAAACTGCAAAAAGTCTAAAAGAAAAACACTGCAGTGAATCCCTGCGGTGCCCTCTAGAGGCTGCAGTGGTCATTACAGCAGACAAACTTTATATATTTATGTTTGTTTACAGTTTTGGTTTCTATTTAATTTTTAATTTAGGCATTTCTTAAATGGTTTTACTTTTAGACTTTTTGTTCCTAAACCATCCTTTATAATAACCTTTTAAAGTAGCTGTTTCACTCATTTAACTCTGCTGCCTCAAGCCTCATTGAGCAGGTTGAAGCGCTACCAGCGTCTGACTGAAGGTAAAAGAAGCAGCAGGTGGAGTAAAAGCACTGAAACGTAGATCACATACCTCGTACTTATAATGTGGGATGTAGAATAGCTGTGTGAAATGGACACAGCTCATTGATTTTAGATTTGTTAATTTATGTTTTCAAAATGAGTCAGAAAATGTTTAAAAAAGGAAACACTGCAAAACATTTAGAGGTCAAAACACAAAAGTTGGAATAAATGCTGTATTACAACTTTATACTGAATTATACACAAGAAATTCTTATATTATCAACCGGGACATTATAGTAATGCATCTAAAAATAAAGAAAACTATTTGTTTAATTTAAAAGAAGAAAAGGTGCCGCTGGAGGGAGGAGACGGTGATGTGGTTCTGTTGTCTGAAAGGTGGACTGCTCCCTCTGAGCACCTCATGGTGTAGCTCACAGGTGGAGCGTGAGGCTGACAGGCGGAGCAGTGCAGCATCAGCACCAACACCAATATTGTACCGACCGGCATGGTGAAGAAAGAGCCGAGTCAGCAGTCAGTCTACGTTCAAACCCTCACTTATGGTCCCCAGCTGAGGGTTCGGACAGATACGAGCAGAGTTTCCTCCAGCGGGCGTCTGGGCTACACCAGCTGACGTAGCTCCTCCACAGCGTCCTGTGCGCCTCCTTCTGGAGGATTTCCAGGCACATCCAACTGGTAGGAGGCCTTGAGGCAAACCATGAAGGAGGAGGAGCTGGAGGCCTTTGCTGGGGTGAAAGATGTCTGGGTTTTCTTATTCAGTCTGCGAGCCGATCCCGGACAGGCGGGAAATGGATGAATGGATGAATGGATGACAGGATTAATGGATGAATGGATGAATAGATGAAAGGATGAATGGATGAATGGATTAATGGATGACAGGATGAATGGATGAATGAATGACAGGATGAATGGATGAATGGATGACAGGATTAATGGATTAATGGATTAATGGATGAATGGATGAAAGGATGAAAGGATTAATGGATGACAGGATGAAAGGATTGATGAATGACAGGATGAATGGTTCACTTGAAGTCCAGACATGATCAACTGTGTCTCAGTTGGTTGAAGTTTGCTTCTGGTTTGTAGGATGAAGAAAATCATCCAAACGGGAGACAAAAACTCGACCTGAATATGAGGAACATTTTCCATCTGGTATAATATAATAAATAAATACTCGTAACTTACGAGAACATTTACACCAACAAATATAAATAAATAAAGATTCAGTAGAAATGCAGTTTTTAAGATCCTGTTTAGTTTCCTGAAAGATGACATAATGCTGTTGTTGCAAAGACCTTTACTGCCTCATTTTCTATTCAATCATCCTTTTAGAAGACTATAAAATATAAATTAAATGATCTAAAACACACGCAGAGGTGAACGTACCTCCTCTGCCCTAAAACATGTCTGCAGATATTCCCTCCAGGCTACATCCAGGGCAGCCTGTATGTAGTCTAAGAGGTGAAACCAGGACAATGAAGGTAACTTTAACCAATCACCAGACTCCTGCTGAATAAACAGGTCATCTCCAGCTACCTGCAGACCCAGAATCCTTTTGGCTATTCAGAGCAAACATTGTGTGAAACTGAAAAGGCAACTGACATTAAACATGAAGCGCTCGGTCAGCTCGTCTCACCAGTTCCAGAAGTTGTGTCTGGAGAAGAACGCTCTGGGCTCGAAGACGTAGAGCTTCAGCAGGATCTCCAGCATGTAGAGCGCCAGGAAAGCCCACTCCGAGTTAGCGATCATCGGATTCTCCTCGTCCAGACCGATGAACACGGCGTTCACCAGGATGATCAGGTCATACGCGATCACAAACGCTCTGAAAGGAACACAGCAGGGTTCTGGTGAGACACTCTTCAACATGCTGCACAAACCCCCCCAGCTGTCCGCCCGTCTCACCGGTGTCTGACCAACTGGCAGAGGAGCAGGCTGGGCGCCGACAGGTAGAGGGCGGGGCATAAACTCTGAAAGGGGTGTGGCCTCGACTTGAGCGTGATCACCTCAATGTTCAGCAGGTCGGCCAACTGGACAAACGCCACTTTACCTGTCAATCAAGAAAGGACAACATCTAAAGTCATTTATGTTCAATTCATCATATTTATCATTATTAATCATTATTAATGTGAAGGCATGAAGATCATTAATGATCTTTATCATTATTAATGATAAAGATCATTAATGATAAAGATCATTAATGATCTCGTGCAGCTGTAACGTTTGACACACGTTGACCAGCAGTCAGACTGAAGCAGCGTCGTGCTGAGAACGCGACTCGTAACCGTCCTCACAGTCCAGCTGAACTCGATGATTTAACAGTTTTACTTCCTCTATGTGGACGATGTTTGAACAGATTGTGACGGTGCTGTTTAGAAGTGTGACTGTGCAGAAATGTAGATAGAAATGATAATGGCCAGTGTTTGTTGTTTGTTTGTTTGTTTGTTTGTTTGTGTCTCACCGATGCATCCCTGGCTCTTGTCATCAGACACGCTCCACAGCAGTTCTCTGTGTGCGTCACTGATGTCCGGCTGGACCAGTCGCACCACTTGGTTCCAGCTGGCCTGGGTCACCACCGGCTCCCCGCCCTCCTCCTTCTGCTCCTGCAGCACGGCGAACGCCCGCACCATCTTGTGCCTTTTGGCCCTCACCAGCTGCCGTACCTCCGCCTGTTGGAAAGTGACGTGTTGAAGTTATTCTGCACTACAGAGAGATGATCCAAAAACATCCAACCAGCTGCTTTTGTGAATTCAACGTGTGTGTGTGTGTGTGTGTGTGTGTGGATCTTACTTTACTTTACTCATTATTATTTCTATTCATGGTATTTTTAAGAAAACTGTTGTTTCACATTCAACAAACTGAATCAATCAACAATCAATACAAATCTCATTTAGACAATAAAACAAACTTTTGTCATATGCTCATTTCTTCCTTAAAATGTTTTACTGTGAAGTTTGAATGCAGTTTATTACAACTATTATATTACAACTAATAGTTTTTGTATTACACTGCATTCACAAAGCCACGCCCACTTTTCACGGTCCAATCAGTGCTTTGGACTAAAGCATCTCCACGGTAACGTAATGATGGACTGACATAGGAACACACACATGAAACAGGCCCTAAGACATTGTGGTTACTCCAACCGGGCTTTCATTTAGAATAGAAGAAGAAAGAAACCAAAACACCGACTGACATGAGGGAAAACAACAGAAGGAATCACGTGGTTGTGCCGTACGTATCTGGTAATTCACACCTTGAAGGGTGACTCATGTGACCCTTTGTTATAGAATGAGGAGCGTGGTCTACAGCTCCACCCTCTGTTATATGAGGGGTGTGGTCTACAGCCCCACCCTCTGTGAGCCGCAGATATAGCTCCTGGTTTCCATCATCAGGTTAGAACTGAAGAAGCTTTTTGGATGAAACGTGAAACGTCTTTAAGCGCAAAGGAAAAGTCCAAAAGTTTGACGACGTACCTTCAGGTATTTTTTGTAGTTGTTGAACACGACGGCCAAGAAGACAGACATGAAGATGTAGGTATTGATGAGGATGTACACGATGAAGAAGATAGCGAAGACGGGGCTGGCGTTGTACGCCGGCATCCTGCCAACAGGAAGCACAGAGTAAAACATGATGTGTCACTTCCTCTTTCTCTTCTCTGTGACTTCCTTCAACGAACTTAATTTAATAAAAGTGATTCATTAAAAACACAATATTCAGCATCAAAACAACAACAGCTCATGAATCAAACTAGTCGGTGCTGATCAGATATGGATCATATGGATGTGTCTTACATGACGTCGGGGCTGTTGGCCGTGGTGACGAGGACGTACATATCGAAGACGATGTCCACGTAGTTTGTGAAGTACGGAGCTCCATCGATGGTCTTCAGACCTCTGAACAGAAAACATTCATATTCAAACACAGACGACCTCCTGAAAACCTGAAATAAACAATGAACCTCAAAGAAATAAGAAGTAATTCCACAAATATCAGCTGATCAAAACAAAAACAAACAAACGACGCTGACGGAGCTCGCTGCGTATTACAGACATTTATTATCAACTTCAGAATCTAAAATCTATTATTATCTATCGATTATCTGCTATTTGAAAAGATCTTTGACCCACAGCTTACAGGAACGTTTCTTTACATATTCTTCATGTAAATAAAAATAATAAATAACACTTATATCAATAACAAGCAAGCGATTGATGACTGTAGATAAATTAATCCTTCAGTCAGTTATGAGATAAACATTTTATGATTGTGTAATATTGATCATCAGTAATGTACTGGCCTCTATTATATTTATTAAACTCTACTGATTCTACTATATAGATGAGTTTATGCTCATCTATATAGTAGTTTATGTTTATGTTGTATATCACTGGTACCGTTTGCCGAGCAGTTTGAGGGCCATGAGGGAGAACATGAGGACGCTGAACATGAAGAGCAGGAAGACGTAGAAGATCTGAGGCAGAGCGTTCCGGATGCTCCTGAACGCTCTGCGGAGCTGAACGCAAACAAACAAACAAACAAACAAACAAACAGACAGAGAGAGAGATGATGATCCTCCCGCAGGACACAGACACAAACTAATGATGCGTTCAGGCGCCGTCAGATCACAGAGTGAAACATTTCCACATTTAGCAGCCGGAAAGCTTCACTTAAACACAACACAAAGTTTAAACAGCAGAAGTAAACTGGAACAGATTTATGATGCAGAGATTATAGCACACACACACACACACACACACACACACACACACACACACACACACTCACTCACTCACTCACTCACTCACTCACTCACTCACTCACTCACTCACTCACTCACTCACTCACTCCTATCCCCCAAACCTGAGTGTGGTGATGTACCTGTTCACACCTGCACACATGACCATTCATTAAATAAATGATTACTGTGCAGTGGATTGTGGGATATTGAGGAGAAAAAGATGCAGTTGTTGTTTCCAATTATTTGGTTTAAAAATGTTGCGTTTGGAGTTTTCAGCCCTGAACTGAGACACAGTTAGAATATTATTTATATTATTTATATCAGAATAGATATTCAGACATTCAAACTGTACATTTTAAGGCTCAGTGGTGCGTTTTCTGTTTCCAGTTTAATAAAGTAGTAATAAGTAAGTAAGTAATAAAGTCCTGAAAGTGAGTGGACTGATTTCCATTTACTGGACTTTTATTTTGATTGTTAATTGTAGTTCTTTTCCGTTTCCTGCTGTTATGTAATCTCTCATCTGGGGCTCAATAAAGTCTTATCTTATCTTACATGATATTGGTTAGTTGACAGCTTCAGAATGGGGTCTGGTTTAAGATGAAGGTTTTCAGTCCAGTAGTTTATGTTCATGTTAATGTTCATCTCTGCTGATTCTCTTCTATGTGTCTAATGCACATCTACATGTATTTTTCTACCATGTGTTCAGTCCATGACATGATGATTGTCTGTTACCTGGCGTCCCTCTGTGACATTGACCAATAGAAGCGGCCGCAGGACTCGAGACCATCGGACAGCGTAGCAGTTTGCAGCCTTCAGAGCGCCGTAGATGATCATATCCACCAGAGTGAGCTGAGCAGCAGACGGAGACAGTTCACACAGAGCACAGATTCAATGGTAACAATAAGAAACTACTACATATTTCAGTTAGTGTGATGATCAACTTTTCTAAAACGTTCCTGCTTTCCTCTGAAGGTAACATCTTTATAACTTGTTTTAAAAGGACTCGTATCCTGCACATGTCCAGCTCTGTATTTCTATTGTGTCTCTACTGGAATATCTCTGCATGGTTTCCAGGTAAAACCTCCTTATTGATCTTATCCTGGTCCTTTCTGCAGCCCCTCAGTTCAGCCTCTGTCTGAAACACGACGTTTTAGCTCCTGTCTCTTTAAGACCCGCCTCCTGATGAGCCGCTCTGCTCTGATTGGTCAGCTTCAGGAAGCTACGTAAACAAACTATAGTAGCAGGATTTCACTTCTTTACTCCAAATGTCAACTTCTCACATCCATCCGTACATGTTGGAGCTGAATCACATCTGAAATATAACGTGACGACACATGGAAACACCGTAGCAACCACCTTAGCAACCACCCTAGCAACCACCTTAACAACCAGAACAGACAGCGTTTATGAACATGTGTGACGAGCCGTTAGCTCGTCAGCAAGGTAGAAAAAAAAAAAGTGGAAGCCCTGAGTTTTGACTTGCAGGCACCTTTTCTACATACATTCACCTTTAAGTTTATATAAAAACAAATCACGCCACATAAAATGAATCATAAATCACTGACAACATTACAAGAAATGGAGGAAACATTCCTGAACACTGACTGATGATCACAGACCCCAGTAAACACGTTTCATATCATTTCATGTATCCTGAAGTTTAGGGGGCCTCAGAGCGACTGAGTCATCAGGAAGTCGCTGCTT